>JAPMOQ010001749.1:0-14896 GCA_026543055.1 Argiope trifasciata | reverse complement strand
ATATAAACTGATGGGAAAAAAACCCAACACTAGGAAGAAGCTGTGCTAGATAAACGAAATTTGGTAGGCGTGTTTATACATCTGAAAAATGACGTCAATTCAAATTTCGAGCTACGCGTGTAAGTGTGGCGCTAGTAGCGACACTAGGAACATGCAAATGAGGTTTGCTTTAAATAAGCGCTGTAAGGTTCGTGATCATTATTTACAGTTGAGATTTGACGTAGTGGGTTAATGTTAGTCAAGGATACCTCTGAGAAGACGAAGGAGCCATTATCAACAGCTCACTGAGTTTGAACGAGGTCGTGTTGTAGGGCTACGAGAAGGTGGGTTTTCTTTCTGCCAGGTGAACGCCTGCTAGTGACCTGTCTGCGGTCTAGGCACACAGGGCCTACTCCTGGAGTTATGATTTGGGGAGCAATTTCGTATAACAGCAGGAGCACTCTCGTGGTTATCCCACGCACCCTGACTGCAAATTTGTACGTCAGTCTAGTGATACAACCTGTTGTGCTGCCATTCATGAACAGCATTCAAGGGGGTGTTTACCAACAGGATAACGCTCGCCCTCATACCTCTGTTGTAACCCAACATGCTCTTCAGAGTTTCGACATGCTGCCTTGGCCTGCTAGATCACCAGATCTTTCTCCAATCGAGCACGTATGGAACATCATTGGATGACAACTCCAGCGTCATCCACAACCAGCATTAACCGTCCCTGCATTGACCGCCCAAGTGCAACAGGCATGGAACTCCATCCCACAAACTGATATCCGACACCTGTACGACACAATGCATGCACGTTTGCATGCTTGCATTCAAACTTCTGGCGGTTACACTGGTTACTAATGTACTAACATTTCACATTTGAAATGGCTCTTCTCACCAATGGTTCTTTCTACCTGTGATCTTTAAACTTTAATCAATTAAATATGTTACCTAGACAAATGTATTCCTAAAATTTCATTAATGAACAATAATTGTTTCTTGGTGTTCGGATTTTTTTTCCATCAGTGTATATATATATATATATAGATATAGATATAGATATAGATATAGATATAGATAGATAGATAGATAGATATTATCGCATTAATATTAATTTTATTATCGCATTAATCGAATTCAACAAACTGTCTGTTCAGATGAGATTATACAACATAAAAATTAGATTATTACCACATAAAAATTGAATGACCGGACCACCGCAATAGCAACACTGGCGTGAACTGTAGTTGAGTCCTAATGGCCATCACCGGCCAGGGTACAACCCTCCCCGTAAGGAGTACGTCCCGTCATCGATGGGAGGGTCAGCGCCCTCAGCTTTTATTGTACTTACCGGGTTGGAGAGATCCAACCCCCATACCGGAAGCATCTCATCCTCATTTCGAAGTGCCCGCGCGGGTCCCAAATAAAGGTAAATATACCATTGAAGAATTTCGCTTTCCTCTGTTTTAACTATTTCAACAAAGCCTTTCTTTTCCTTTTCTCACTGGTTTGCAAATCTCAGTCAAAACCAAAGCCACTGGTACATGGCCATCAATGCCTCTTCCGACGACACGAAGTATAAATTTGAAATCATATTCGTATGAGCACCAGCTATTAGTCTGGATGCAAATGCGAAAACTTGTAATTACTCAGCTCTCGAATTCATTCCAAGGGTGAAAGAATCAGTTACCAATTGCATCAGGTAAAAGAGAGTTCGATAAAAGTATCAGGCATAATCGAGTATAGGTATCAACTTGAATCTGATGCAACAAAATCAGTATCAAACCAGCTCTACTATAGAGCAGGGACATAGTAGTGTTCAAATGCTTATGTAATTAATGGCTGTACTTTTGATAGCTTCCCCTATAGCTACGCCACTGGTTAAGATATTGAAAATAGGGTTTCGAACCCTAAAATATTTTCATAAAAACGAAATGTACTCTCATGACATAATATGTTTTGAGTTGGTTCAATATATTTCCATTCCTCTTGTAAAACTGGTAAATGGCCAAATTATATTAAAAAAAGAAGAAGAATTATTCACATGTCTTTAATAAAGCATTGACTTATTAAAAATAATTCTTTCAGAAAATAAGTATCATTTTCTTTATTTTATCTTCTCTAAACATTTAATAAAAATTAATTCCACAAAAATTTCAGAACAATATTAATTAATCAAATGTTAATAACAAGAAAATAGACATTAACCTCTTTTCGATGTCGCTATTAATTTAAGAAAATTCTGTTTAGTAATTTATTTTAGAGGGAATAAAATAACTCGGCGTTGTATCAGAATAAATATCAGCTAATAAAAGGGATAGAAGTTATATAATTCTTTAAAACGTACCCCGACGAAGGTGAGATGAGCAATCCGAATGTGGAAAGGCTGGTAAAGATGTCCAAGTCTGGAGTTCATAAATTGCAAGAAGAGGGTGCTAGGAATGAGCAGTCGCTCGACATATGCAGTCAGAAGAATTAGTGTCAGAGGGATGCCGATCAAAGCGTACACAATGCAGAAAATCTTGCCACCTTCGGACAAAGGAGCCACATGTCCATAACCTGCAAAAAAATAATAATCCCTTACATGCTGCATAATTCAAGATAGATTTTTGGATTTCAACCAAACACGGAAGAAATCCAGAAACTAGAGACTAATACCTAATAAATCGTAGCAGGAAAAAAAATTTGCTTTTACTTTTTGGAAATCTTTAAGCGTTCATTTTTGGCAGCGAGTCATTCACTCATTTTTTTTTTTTTTTTTTTCAAAATAAAAGTCGGTTATTTCAAGAAATGGCTTAGTTACTTGGCAACCTTTACTCAGAAACTGCACATGTGATAAAAATCGTGCGTAATCTAGCAGAAAACGTATAACGGCACATATTTAAAGAAAGTTGTAAAAAGTGACGGCACGAGTTTAAGAATATTTCACTTTAAAAGTCTTGGAATGGAATATTTTTAATTTCATTCCTTTTTGAAATTCTCAGCAAATATTTTATAAAATATCTTTTTGAATCTATTAAGTTATGCTTATAATGATTCATAAAAATAATATGAACATATCGAATTGGACGCAGATATACAATCAGGAATTCGGTACCATATTGAAAATTTCTCAAGAAATTATTGAAAAGTGCACGGAAAAGGTGCAATTCTCTGTACTCCAAGAATAAATTCTAATTTGTTAGAAATATAAAGCTATAATATATTTTATAAAAATGAAGCAGTAGAAATTTCTTTTCAATGCTTTGCAAAAGCCATTTTATCTCAAAATATATATTTTAGAGTTGATTCTGAGTAACGTGATAACAACTGATAAAAGGTTTTGACTATCAGCTCAAATCTATATTTCAGAGGTAAATTATCTTAAATAGCAACTTAATATTCTATTGACGAGCCAAAAGAAATTGCAAAGTGCAATGTATCGAGTACTATACTTTAATTTTTCAGAAAGATTAACTTACAGACTTATAACTACAATACTTTATTCATCTGAAATGCGACCAAGATAATGTGATTTCAATAAAAACATCAAATTGGACTTAATGATTTTTTCCTCTGAGATATAGAAATATTACATGCAAAGAAACACTTTTTATGGTTAAATTTATTACTGCCTGAAATAAAAATGTCGTGACTTTGTTTTCTTCTGTACAGTCGACCTGCCACCATTGAAAGTAGCAGTATCTACAGGAATTGTTGTGACTGACTGCTGTCTTTAGCATTGTCAGTCCATAACACTGACCGCTTGACCAAATTGACATCCTCTTCGAGACAGTTTACCCCTCATTCACAAAACGGTTAACCACTGACTTTTTTCCTCATCTTTCCGTTCTATCTTCATATTAAATAAAGAAAGAAAATATCCTCGAAATTCTCAGCATTCCCCCAAATTCTCGTTTCACAACAACAGAAATCCAAACACTTTCAAACAGTTTGTAAAAAACTGACAATTTTTAACATCATGTCCTTCAGAGTTTTAAGATTATCTGGTACCACCAATGCTGTACATAAGTTATCTTTTTCAACTTTCAGATTCTTTCTTGTTTCCGAGACTTCTATGCATTCCTTTAAATAATGGTGAACAGTACCAATTCCTTCACAAATGCAGTTATTTTTCTGTGTTCTTCCAAATTTTCGAAAATATGCGAGAAATTCCCATGTCCTGATATATTGGATTACCAGTGGATGGCATCTTCTTCTTTTTATTTCTAGGTTAGGAATAAAGTCACGCTTCCTTTTTTAGACATATTCTATCTGTTGAACTATTGAAGCTTTATTTCTTCTCTTAATTTCCATTTTAAGACATATTTGATTTGTGGACAATTATATCAACATTTTCTCTCTCTCTGTTTCACCAAATTTGCATATTTATCCGCCATATATTCCAATATGGGCCTTAATCCAATTCATCTCTATCAACTTGTTAATTTTTACTTTTTTATCGTTTCTTTAATCTTCCATATTTGTATTTTATCGTCTTTTATTTCCCTATAACAATTGTGAGATGATTGAATGGAATCTGAAAAAAATTGACTATTTCTGTCCATCCTCCACCTTTTCACAATATTCAATAGCTACCTTCTGAGCTTTTTTTCACTTCCGACTGGAAACTTGTGGCATGGTTTGAGAATTTCACAAGACTTTTATATATCTCTTTCCAATATTAGTATATTACTATTGCAGTTACCACTTTATTGTCATCTTTCGAACCATCAGTGAAAATTTCTATACCATCCATATGCGGGATTTTAATTTGAGAACCATGCATAAACCATTCTGCAGGGTGCTAACATCTCATAATCTTTACTGCTGAAACATTTGTTTCCTATTTTAACTTTATTACTAGTAGTTCTTATTTGAAATTTAAGCAACATTTCCGTTGCCTTAAGAACCATTGAGAATATCCCCGATATTACTTGAAGGAAATGGTTTTATACGTCCCAGACATAATGATGAGAGGGCGCCGTTGGATTGCATTTCAGGATTCTCTGATTTGCTTGAGATTTAGTCAGTGTCCCTAGGCTCCTTGGCCAGAAAGAACAAATGGCTAGATGGTCCAAGTGTAGATTCTTCTAAAATAGCCTTTCCTTTTTCTACAAAAATAATCCGCAACTCTATAAGTTAATACATCCACTTTTTTCTTGACTTTACTAAAATGAGACGAAATTTTTTTTGTTCCGTCTTGTTTTGGCCGATATCCATCTTGTTTTCGTTTGATACCATCTTTTATTTTATTTATTCCAAAAAATGAAAATTTCTAGGGCAACGGAAAATTTTAACAAGTACTTAACGAAATAAATGCAAAAGCTTTCCGTTTTTAAATATGAATTATTTTAAATACATTAAAAAACTGTCAAAATAAAATCTCAATATTTTTTTAACATAAAACTATCTAAAGAATAACGGAAATATTTTTTTCTAATTAGATATACATATGTGAACCAAAACTTTCCTAACAATTTTGGTGTCAACTAATACTTTATGGCTATACTTAATACTAATGCAATAATTTATGGATACTGTCCATAAAATTGGTTAAAAAAATTTCGCAAAAAATGAATCTGAACAATAATAAAATCTTTGCATCCAGCAGGAAAATATTCGAGTTCTACAAATAGTTCATGCACTAAATTTAGATATAGATAGCAGTTTCTCAGATGGTAAACACAGAACAAAATGGCTACTCAAACAAGCGGGCACTTCTGCCTCAACTATACTTCAGAACGTCAACAATTTCTAAGATACTGAAGAATTTTGAAATAAAATTCAAAACCCAGTTACTACAGAGTTTCAGCTACTCTTGTGAACATACTTTGGATACATTCAAAAGAAATTATCCGTTATTTTTTCATTTAATAGCCATATTTTGAAGAGCACAAGAAAAGTATCAGCTACACCGATCGCAATGAATTCTAATCTAGAATGGTGTGACTATTTCATTTATGAACTTATTCTAGTAACTTTCTCGTATGAGTAGTATAGGGAAAATATAGTAATCATCAAAAAATTCGAACTCGAAATTTTGACGAATCTTCACGTTTCAGACCTCTTTGAGTTCGAAAAGTGCACTTTTAGAAGTCAGTCTGTGACAACGACAACACGGAAACACTTTGAGCTGGACGTTTGTCATTTAGTATATGGTTTTTATATCGAATTCGAAGATTTCTATCAGATTTTGAATGCACTCTGTTCAGAAGAAATCCGTCTGTCCAGCTGTTAGAATATAAACTGATACGATATTTAAAAACACGAAGAGAATCAGATTCATAAAATTTAAATTTAAATTAACTTCTTCTTCATATTAATTCAAATTCACAAATTTAACTTCTTGAGTGTAGACACATGTCGAATTTATAGCCAAACCCAACTACGGGTTGACTGTCTGTTGGTCTGTACTTTCAGAAACATTTAAACGTGATCATTCAAAAATGCAATGAATTTAATGTTTCAAATTGGGTATGGAATTTTGTGACTACAAGTGCAGTCTTAGGTCAAAGATTTCTTTTCCTCAGTTGAGAACATCGTGTCTTAAGAATAATTTCGAATTTTGGATACTATGAACACATGGCAGGGATTAATCGCCAAATAGCTCCAGTGAAAATGCTAAATTCAAGACGAAAGTTAATCTTTCAGAACTACCGTGCGCTTGGAGTTCTAAGACATGCCAAGTCTATTAGAATGTATGCGAGAAAATTGTTGGAGCTGGTAAAATTCACAGATTTCGAGAAAAATTCATAGACCACAGTCATTTTATAAAGATCATTCCACTTCCATCAGGAATTATCATATAAATACATATATTGAGGAAAGAATCGAGATTTATAAAAAAGACTGGAGCTTTTTTACATTCGATAAAAGTCTCAATCTTAAATTTTTATTCTTAAATTTTAATTTCATCTGTTGTTACAAATTATCTGATTCATTAAGATTCGCTTTTATAACAGATCTTGAGTAGGCCAATGTCTAAATTGGCCTGACACAAACAGGGATGAGCATTGAGAATAGTTTATATAATAATAGTAGATGAGAGAATTGAGCTTTTAATAGAAGTAATTTATTTCCTGGTAATACTTATAGTTTTGATCAAATTTCAGAAAAAATAAATAAGATCTCGTAAGCCCGTGATATAATACCCTAAAAATCTATAAATATAGTTTCTGAAAGCATTTTCCAGATCTGAAGTTTAATGAATGCTCTCTGGATAGCTTATTAAAGCGTACACATCTTATGAAATTAAAATTAATCAAAAGCAGTACCAACCAATGTTAATACAAATTAAGCATGGAATTTTATTTCCTGAAATTCGTAGATCACTGTCATTCTATAAAGATCAGATTCGTTCCACTTCCATCAGGAATTATCATATAAGTACAAATTTTGAGGAAAAAATCGAGATAAAAAAAATGACTGGAGCATTTTTACATTCCATAAAAAATCTCAATTCCAGTCATTTATTCAAATGATTTTTGGCAAGAGGCTGCTTAAAATTTTCCTTTCATGGCTCCACTTTATAAAAAATACTATTTTATTATTCTATTCGTACATTTATTAATACTTGAAGATTGTAATTAGAAAATAAAAGAACATCTAAAATGCGAGAAATTAGTAAATAAAAGAAGTTGGGTAGTGAATTTCATAGCCTGACAATCCAAGAAGTTCTTCTCAACATAAACAGGTTACCGTAGTAACTCTATTCATTTTTTAATAGAGTTACTATGGTAATAACGGTAGAGTACGGAATTAATTAATTTTTGGAAGATTTTGTTCTAAAAAAGTGCGTTCAATATTAGCCCATAAAATATAGTGCCATAAAGTAATGGAGATAAAACTTATGCCACATTTCTCCCAACATGAAAAGGAAGGAACATCGTCTCCAAGACGACTGTCGTTCTGCTAAGTTTATGACTTGGATAGTTTTATGAAAGTACGTTAAAAATGTTATTTGATAAATTTAAATATGGTATTTTAATCCAAAACTCAGACCCAGACTTATGACTTTTATCCTTATTTTTGATTCTCTGAATTGAAGAAACTGGCAGTCACATTTGCTTTCGCATTCTTCTGTTTCGTCACAAAAACATGTTTACTCATAACATGTACTTACAACATTACCATATTTACTTTATAAAATACAAAATATTTATATTTTAGAATCAGCTTCGTGGTACTTCAGTCAATGTAGACTTATTTAATTTGTTCCTATTTTTCTGTCCAAAGTCATTGAATTTTCTTTAATATATTTCTTTCGTTTGGGAATTTTAATGTTCCAACAGCAAGATTTGGCCCTGAAGCAATATAGACAAACAGATTTTTGATGATTGACAGTTCATAATTCCTCAGTTCAAATTTGTTTGATTGTTTGATAAAAGAACAAGGAATGATATTAATGAATGCTGAATAATAAAAGAATACAAATAAAACTTTTCCAAGAAGTGTGAAAGTGATAAGATGTGAGAAGGATTTCTGACATATCATATAATTGAAGAGTAAGAAATTCACTAATCTTTAAAGCATGTAATAAAAGTATGTATGAGCAGTTAACTAATCTATTTTAAAAGATGCCTGAATAAGTTTACAAAAAATTTGATTGAGAAACTATATTTTAAATCTCAAATTAAACTTAATCAATAAAAAAATTTAATTCCCTGTAATTATTGTTCGATTACTAAAATTTTGAGAAGTAAGAGATTCGTTTAAAAATTTTTTATTAGTGTAAAGAAAAGTTTTAAATGCTTTTTAAAGATACTCGATATTTTTCCAAAGATATAAAAATTGCTCATTATTTTTAAAAAATTCTTGCTTTAAAGCAAAGAAAAGCTTGCTGTTTAAAAAAATTTTAAATCATTTTTCTAATTGTCCCATATTTTGCAATGATACTTTCACAGTTGTGGACTTTGCCAATCGTTTTGTTATCCCTTATTGAAGAAAAAAACAAATTTTGATTTAAGATGAAGTTTAATTTTCCAACATTCGTTTGTGGATCAGAAATGCTCTACAGGACAAAAAATACCCAGCTGGAGAACTTCGATACTTTTTCTGGGAAAGCAATAAAATAAGGCTTCATTTCGTCACATGGAATTCTGGGAACATAATTGCCTTTCTCCAGTCAGCTTTTATAAGAAGAAACCTTTCCAACGTTTCTATCTTCTATTTTGTTCCACTATGTAATCAGATATCTTCTTTTTTTCGTGAAAGTTATTGGGAAATGAAACCATCCTGAGCAGCTTTATATAGAGATTCCGGGAAAGAAAGCTTTAATTTCGAAAGCTGTGAAACTAAATCAAGTAATAGTAAAAGAAATGGCTTTCCGGTGAAGTCTTTTCCTTCAACTTCATTTGAAGTACCAGTGGCTCGTTGATTTCAACACGAAAAAAAAAGTTTCAAAATTCAGTTATATCTTCTTGTTAATTCCATTTGCAGAAAACAGATCGTGAGTTGTGAATTTATGACAAACTTCAAAAGCTTTCTTGAAATTCGTTCGGTTGGATGATATCAGATGTCTTTTTCTATAACATTGGGGAGAGACAAATTCTTTCAATAAGTGCATTTATGACTTTTTTCTATATTTCATACATTGTATAATTTATAGCTCTACCAAAAATAACATGTTGAAATTTGTTTTTTACACACAAAATACTCTCTAACCCATTCCATTTTAAACCATAAATATAACTACTAAATACTTAATGATTGATACCAAAAAAATGCTAAAAACAAAATCTTGTGCAAAATTCTTTAAATCTGCACTTTCGTAATTGTATATATAATTTCATATATAAATCCGGTAGCTTAATGTCATTTTGACTGTATAATTACTTCAGAGATTTCCGAAAGCTTATGAAATTAAGTTCCAAAATATCTAAGAAGGCCTAAAAATTATAAAAAGTTATGTATAAACACATTGTTAATTTTTTAATGCAAATATACCATCGCTAAAGAAGTTAAATCTTAATTATCCAAGTTTTACAAAGGCTGAATACTTTACATTTAGTAGCGAATTACTTCCAATTTTTTTCACATTTCATATGAATATGAGATTTTATGCTTAAACCAAATATTAAAAAATCCACAAATATTCGATATAGTTGTCAAAATTTCAGATATTTCTTTTTGCTGTAGAATTTGAAAAATTGAGATAAACCGAGGTAGTACAATCTGTTGCACTCTATTGTACAATATTATTTGATATTAAACAACATTCTACAATATTAAACAATATTGCCAATATAGATCAATGTTATACAATATTGTACAATATTAATGTGCATTTTGGTTAAATTTCATTATAATTTACTACACATTTTCCTAATTCTCAAAATATATTAAATTTTCAAATATTTTTTTTTGTATTTATAGTATTTTGTATAATAATTAACAATACATCTAAAAACCATAGTTTTAAATAGTTTTTAAAATATCTAATTTTTCAAAATTAATCCTTCGAACGTCGGATATCTTAAATAAGCAGTCAATGATGTTATATTGCAAATCTATATAACAATGCACTATTTTAAGACCAAATAAACACTAATATCTTGTGGACAATGCAGATACAGTATTTGTCAAAATGCCCTAATTTTAACAATATTTCAATTTGGGAACTCCCCCCTAACTTTGAATTGAATATAGAAAGGCGATTTGACTCACCTATAGTGGTTATAACTGTACTAGAGAAAAATATGGACTGGCCGAAGCTCCAGTTTAACTCGTTGCTAACATTGCCTGCCGCTGATACTCCTCGGTTGTTGGCATTGATAATTTTCACTATAAAACTTTCTAGTTCCTCATCTGTAAAGAAAGAAAACTCAGAATGTAAAAATGTCTGAAAAATAAAAGTTTAGATAGCATAGACTTACATTACGAAACTTCGCTAGAACCTTAAAGGCACCGTCCTAACCCATCCAAAAGAGTATAAAGGTTAAAAATAGTCAGAATAAAAATTATACATATATTGATCAAACACACAACACAGAGCGGAATGTGGGAAAGAGCAATGGCTCTTGAACATTTTATTCCTGGTCTTATATAACATGAGATACTGATGGGGGAAATATTGGTTTACATTGGTAATATACTCTTAAGATTCGAATACGTATTTCGGACACACACGCTGAAATTGGCAAGGGAAACAGAGATATTTTTAAATATATTTGTTAAGTCAGCAATCTTTATCCTCTTTTTCGCGTAAAAAGGCTTTGGTTTTTAGCAGATTTTGCAATTTTACGAAGTTTGTCTTGAATCAATTAAGTAGATAAAGTGGAATCGGACCAGGAAAGATAATATTTTAGAATAACTTTGATCTAGATTATATATATATATATATATATATATATATAAACTACAATATCTTAGAAGTTAGGGGTTGAAAAGTGACTACTTTTGACTTTTTCTAACACCAGCAATTTATGTTTTCAGCTTTCCTACTTACTGAGATGATCTTTTTTCTTATATTCTAATATAATCCTAATTTTTGTATTTCTAGACATTTTCCCATTTGATTCAGTATAGGCAGTAAGCAGTATCAGAGGGTGACTCACTCACCATCATAAAGAGCTGATTGAATTCTGAAACCGGCCATAAATTTTCAAAATGATGAAAGACGTAATGGCACAACTCCAGGCAAGACAATGTAAAATGAGATGTTAGTTTTAACTTAATTTAGTTCCATTAATTAAATTACATTAGTTAGCTTTAATTTAATTTAGTTACATTTTTAGAATAAAGTGAAAGCTATTTTGTAAAAGAATATAGTAATTCTGAATAGTGCTTTTAGAAGAAAACGACGTCTGAACCAGTAGCTCCCTCGCGAAACTTCCTTACCACGCCAACTTATTTGAATGCTAAATAACATTCTCAAGAATTATGGTTTTATGAGCATGACTTCAAATAAATTTAACTATTTTAATATTATATTTTTTTGTAAATTCCATAAAATAATGTTAACTTCTAAAAAAAGATTACAATCGATTCGTAAGGATATGATTTGCATTGGCCGTAAACTATTATATATAAAAGTAGTAACGTCACACTTAAAAAATAATTGCTGTGATTTTTTAATATATTTATATGCAAGTAAAATACAATTCTTCTTAAAGATGTATAGCCTAATTTTATATAAATGCCATTATAGATGCCATAGAATGTCATTATAGATACCATAGAGTGCCATTATAGATGCAATAGAATGTCAATATAGATGCTATTTATAAAGATGAATCAACTGCTCATGTAAGAATCGTCTAATTAAGAATGTAATTCGTGCAATAAAGGTAGAAAGAACACGCATAAAACATTCTTCAATCCACTGTTTGTTATCGACCGAAAAGAATTATTTGCGTTATTTAATGAAAAGAGGCTGTAATAAATGTATTCAATGCTTTCACATTTAGCAAATTTCATTACGTAAGTTTCTAGTTTCAATTAATTTCTATACACTAAAATGAAATATTTCATTTCAAAACGGTTCTTTGACATTTCATGCAGCATGATTCCAAGAAAAATATTTAAAGAATCAAAAAATAAACCCATGATTGCTGATAACTTTACATAAAAGGCTTATGCAAATACGAAATCATGGTCTATACTTGAAGAAAATTAAATTTAATATAACGTTTTGATGAAAAGAAGTATGTTTTTAAATTATTTTAGCTGAGAGAGAAATAATGCGTTTTTATTTTTATATTTGTTGCTTACTATAGAAAATATATTCCATTAATTTCGAATCACTTACATTTCCTTTTAATTTGTTGATGTAAAAGTGCACTTTCGCAATCATCCGCAAATAGACATAAAAAAATTCTTCAAGATTCTTTAAAAGTATACAAGTATATCAAATATAATTTAATGAAATATATTAAGAATTTACAGCTCTTGAACTATACAAATTTTTATTGGATGATTGTAAGTGAATTGCAACCTTCTAAGAAGCATTCGAAAACGTAGCAAAACATTTAAATTACAATCAGATGCAAAAAATTCTTAGAACAATAAATACATTATGTATGTTTATACTCTTTAATCCAATTTCAAACGCAGTTAAAAAGAAATCAAATAATACGTAAAGCATACATTACTTATTTATTTCTATCTTTCATCAGACCTTTTATTTTTTCTATTTAGTACAATAAATTTCATAGTACAATAGTCTATTTATCATAAAATATTTCTTCTATAGAAATTATTCGTTATATTATTCTCTGTGAATATATGGAGAACTCAGAAATCATTCAGAGTAAAACATGAAAAGTTACAATTAATTTGAAAAGATGTTTTTATAATAATGGAAAAAAGGACTCATTTTTGTGCTTTGTGAAGCCTAAATAAAACTAAATAAAGGCTTAAAATAAAGTTTTTCAAAATAATTTCAAATTAATAGAAAGCATGCCTTCTATTAATTTGATTTAGAACAGGTCAATTTACTTAATTTTCGAATCACCATTTTCATTGCCATCCTCTTTTTTTGCAATTAATAATGACGGTGACTGTTTTGTGTACATGAGTACCTGTACTAGACTCTTCTCAAATGCTGTTTGAACCACAGTAGACAAACACATCAGTCTCATGTTTTCTCTTTAACATATTGAAAGTCCTTTAAAATGAATGCCGATGTAGTGCATTATACGGTAGTAGACCAAAATGTGGACCGAGGTAACCTGGTTGGTAGAACGTCCGTCTCATAACCGAAAGGTAACCAGTTCTGTCCTCGTCTCGACCAAAGACTGCCGTGTTGGCTATTGGTAGTTGGGGCACGTTAAATAGGTCCTCGAAGTTCCCATCACAAATGACACCTCTGGGGATACTCAATCAGGGATGAGTTGGTTTCTGATTTGGATCTAAATTCTGACTTGAGAATGGATGAATGAGTTCGACCAACCCCTAAAAATGGTTGTGTTGTGTGTGTTCGAGCAAAGTCGTATTATCATCTTAATGGTGCTCGTTAACAATGAAAGGCATACACTTCTGCCTTCATTCGAAAAGGCCCCATGCTTTCGGGCTTAGTATGACCAAGTGGCATTAGACCCACTAGATCAAAATGCACTCCTTTTTTAAAGAATTCTTTTATTGGTCTGGACACGAAAGGAAAATAATTTTACAAAACTTCCTTATAGAAGACAGGATCCATTTTATCTCAACTTACCCATTTTATACCCAGTCTTTAACTTCATCTCTACCAGTATTTGTATTTCAAGGGTATACACAGTTTTCCGATCTTTTTTTGGCGAATGAAACTATCTTAAGTTTATTTTTGTTAAGTGAAATAGATTTATTTTCAAGCAGTTGCAGCTAAATTGATTCAAAGACCTTAAATAAATTCTTTGTCTTTGTCTTTGATTCAATAAAACTGAAGTTAACGTCATTTGGCAAGCAGCTGTGTTCAAACAACATAAGAAATTTATGATTCTTGAAAGCAGAGGTAATTTCTCAATTTTCATTTAGTTTTTGCAAATTTAAACTTAATTTAATGATGCACTTTTGACCTGCTTAAACCAAATGCTGTAAAAAGTCTATGACTGGAAACATGCTCTTGAAGACGTTTTATACAACATGTCTTGATTTCTTGAGATCCTCGACAGCCTTCCATTTCATCCCACATGAATATGTATCATATTATTGTTATAAATATGGATTCCCAGCTTATAAATGCAAATATGGGTTCATAATAAGCTTATGGTTGACTTACATTATTTGATGTATATTTCCTTTTCTTTTTATTCCATTTCAGTTTAAGGGAAGCTATCAATTATCTAGCTATTACAGAATATCTAGCTATTACAGAATATCGAAAAACATTAACATAAATCTAACCAAAATCTATTAACATACACCTAATCTAAACAGAAACCTAAGCCAAGTACATTTAAAAGCATATGACTGGAAGCAAGCTCTTTATGCTTCATGCTTTTCTTTTTATTCC
>JAPMOQ010001742.1:0-12494 GCA_026543055.1 Argiope trifasciata | reverse complement strand
ATTTAATATTTTTTTCCCTTTCTCGCTTTCTTTAAAAAAACATATTTAATATTTTGGCAACATCATCGAAATTTTTTTAATATTTTGGAAGCATAACCGATGGTTAAAATTGACTGATTTATAAAATTAAAGAAAAGGTGTACTTTTAGAACTTTCCGTCCATCATCTTAAAGAAAATACTAATTTCATGTCAATCAATGCCCGGAATTACTTCAAGGCTAATGAATATGTGATTTAATTGAAAATTTTAGAACGCTTTACTCATGGCGAACCAGCTGGTCGCCAAAGGCGGCTAGTTAGTAATAAAACTAAATAAAAAGTAATAATAATAAAACTAAAATAAAGTTACACATGGTGAAGTCAAAATTTTCACTTTTATTTTGGAACTGACATTGTGAAATGTCTATGTCTAAAATAATTCTATTTTAAATAATTTTTCAAGTAGATTGATAGTTTGCGAAAAAGTGAAAAAAAAATTATTTTATATTCTTGATTATTTTGAACAGGTTTTTCTTGAAGAAACCTTTAGAATTTCGTTTCTATTTTTTGGAAAATTAACTAACTTTTATATTTACCTCTGCATTTAAGCATGTAAATGCTATTTTACATGCTTAAATGCTATATTTTCTCAATTTCTAATCTTTGATAGAATTCGCTCCGGAAAAAAACCTCATATATTAAATTCTAATGCATATTTTTATTCAATAATTTCGCAGAGTTTTCTATATTTACTGAATAAGTGAATAATCAATCTGTTCATCTAAAAATATTTTATAATTGTTTTAGAGCTTCACAATGTGAAAAAAAAATGAAGATTTCATATTATTTAATCGTGTTATATTTCATCTAATTGAAGAAGTCATGTTATTTTATTATAAAAATTGAAGATTTTAAGTTGAACCTCAATATTTAAAGAATGGATAGAAATGCAGTTTATTTTTTTAGTTCTTAAACAATATAATATATTTCTTCAGCTATCTGCAAAGTTTTGAGCAAATTCTTTGATAAATCTCTAAACTCTAAAAAGATTTTTGCTTTATGCCTCTTCTTAGCCAAAAAAAAATTCCTTTATTCTCTTTTAAAAACACAAATTGAACTCAATTTTACAGTTCAAACACAATTCGCATTTTTCAGACTTCACGTTTGTTATTTTAATCTAATTCATGTATGTTTTAGAAAATCAACTTTAAAAGCTCTTTTAAGATTATTTATAACTAGCCGCCTTTGGAGACCAGCTGGTTTGCCATGATTAATACGTTCTAACATTTTCAATTAAATCACATATTCATTAGCCTTGAAGTAACTCCGGGCATTGATTGGCCTGAAATCAATATTTCTTTAAGATGATGGGCTGAAAGTTCTAAAAGAACTCGTTTTCCTAATAATATTCTTTAATTTTATAAATCAGTCAGTTTTAATGATTGATTTAGAAGACTGGTTGATGTAGCAACTTTTATTTAAAATATTAATAAAAATATTTTGTAAAATATGGCTCACAGAGCAAAGTATGAAGAAATCTAAAACTCATTATTCATAAATGCATTGTTTCACTCAAGCTACATAAAATGTAATTATTTACTTCATTTAGATCAAATTAACAGTATTAAATAATATATATGCCTATTAATAATATTTTACAAATTGACTATGGGACAGGAATTTGAATGCATATCCTGTATAAATTCAATCTTGTATAAATAAAGATAATTTATTGAATTAATGATTTAAATATTGCAAACGATCATAGAATCTTTTGCCTTGCAAGTTTAAAAGAAAATATCACATTTTATATTTATTTTATTTTATCCAGTCACGTGCTGAAAGTTACATTTCTTTAGATTTAATTTGCAGTAATAGTTGATTTTTTTTTTAATTTGAACTTCCATCAAAATGATGGCAACACGGCGATAAAACCTAATTTTTTCCCTTTGACATGCTCTTATAGATTAAATTTTATTGTTTTATCTGAAATATATTGTTGAAAATATAGTTAAAATATTTCTTTAACAATTCGTTTAAAATAGAAGTTTAAGTTATATGTTAAAACACTGATACCATTAGAAAGCTAGTTTTTTTTATCTTTAAATTGATGTAAAAATCATGTTTGTGCAATAATACTTTCGGAAGTTACAGCGGAAAAACGTCGAAATTTTGCTTAAATTTTAATTAATTCAAATTCTAATTAGAAATTTGAAAAAAGGGCTCCGAGGTGCACATTTTCGACCTCCAAGGTATACAGGTACTAAATTTGGTTGCTGTAGGTCCAACAGTCTGGCCTGTAGAGCGCCAACACACACACATTGAGCTTTATTATAAGTATAGATGTGAGGATTAGTTCTGAAACAATTGAACGCTAGAAAGTAATGTTACAAGCTTGTAACTTCGCTTCCCAGCATGGTTAGTTGAATCACTGAAATCACTGCCCGTTTTACGATCAGCCCGGTTGATGCGTCAGTGATCTCAGAGTTTGGCGACAAATTTAACGAACATTTGGTGACTTGATGATAAAATAGATATCAATGGAAACTCTGAGAAATTTAGTGATCTAGTCAATAGGATTTGAGATACGCCGGACTGGCCCTGAACCTTTCCTACCTACCTCCCGGGAACTGTAAAAGGCCGGTAGTCTCGAGCTACAATTAATAGTAGTTGGAGTCGGAGTCAAGTATCGATTCCTTGAGAGGATTGCAAAACAATGGTAGAGTGCTAACTCTGCTTGGAGCTGTGTGTCAAGTTCTGGCGTTTATTGTACAAGCAGCGTCGTGTCGTGTGTGGAGTAGTCAGTCGTGTGGTAGAGAGTTGGTAGCTGGATACAGCTAAAGCGAAGTGATAGTGGAGAACCGCAGCAGTTTGGAGAGACAGTAGAGTGAAGTTCCAAAGATCTCCACTCCTGCTGAATTCTGTCTGACCGTTTTGTGTGCTGTGGTCGATTACTACTAAACTACTCTTAGTGTGCTGCTTTGTGCTGTCTTGTATATTTGTCATCTGTGCATTTGTCGTCTTTGTGATAGTGCCTTCGTGTTTAATAAACGTCGTGGTCGCTCGTTGTAGCGGTCTGATGGTTATTTTCATACAATACACCCACTACAAACGAACCCAGTGACATTACAAATTTAGTAGTGAAAGAATAGCTAGCTCCGTAACAATATTTTCTGGAATGTTACAATTAAGTTTCAATATGTGCATGTTCTTGTTGATTCGCAATTGTGTAATTGCTTACAAATATGAATTTCAGTTTCTGAGTTTCATTGAAGATATTTCAATAAATAATCTTTTATTAATGTATTTAACGACTTGAAAATAATTTCACCAAACTAATATAACGGCAATTTTCATGCAGCAAAAATTGGAAAGTAGGGAAATATTTAATTTTTTATTTGATTTTTAAATCAATTTATAAAAAAATAAATACAGCTAATTTGTGCAATGTGCATATAATTAGAGATCAAGATTATCAAATACATAAAATTTAAACGCAAAGCATTTATTCATCGAAAGACAAATATATATTTTATATTTCGTATAATAATAAAAGCATATGAATTATGCTTCCTGTGACAATTCCATTAACAAATGTCTTCTGTTTTCCTTTTATTTTCCTCTGCATTTACTAAGCACACGGTGGAGGTAAAAAAGTGTAAGAAAGCAAGTAAGTGCAGCAAACCCTCGAAAGTCGCATCATCCAGCAAGCGTAAATGGCGCTCATTCACTGATTTCAACGGGAAGTGACGTAATCAAGCCTGTTCTGTGTTTCATAATGTAATATTTTTTTTAATAAAAATTGAGAATAAATATTGGGTACTTCTTTTTCTAACTGGCAGAATCCCAAATTAAGCAAATGAATTTCAATTTTGGCTCCAATATTATATCATTGCACGCTGAATTCATTGCTTTCACAAGCAAGCAAGTATCCGGGTCAATAAATAATCACCTTCTATAAAAAATTTCGACGAAAATTTGGCACATAATATTAAGAACTCTATTACTACTACTGATCGACAATATTAAGAATGAATCTGCGTGCTAAATTTCATCTACATAATTTTTTCTTGACATTTTTATATATGTTTATGGACATACAGATAGTTTATCGTGCATTTACACGGCCAAAGAGACAATTTTTAATGAATTTCGTTGAAATTTCGGAGACCATGATAGCCTGGTAGTAAGGCCTCGTTTTCGGAACTGGAAGGCTGCAGATTTGAGGCCCGATTACACCGAATAACCGCCGTGTGAGAGGTTCTGGTACACGTTAAATCCGTCGGGATCAAACGTCCTTCCACTGGTGTGAAGTTTGGAGAGGGGAGGATGCCAGCTCAGGTGTCGTCCTCGTCATCTCACCGTGGTTCAAAATGACGAGGTCCGTCCCAAAATATCCCTAGTGTTTCTTCAAAACAGAATGTTAATATAACTAAACTAAAAATCCGTTACAAATTTTAAAAAAGTGTACAAATTTGCTGTTATAATTACATACTGTAATGTCTTGAGAAGGAAAACATAGTTTTAAAAGTATACGAGAAATTTATTCACAGTCATGGACAACAATTAACATTATACATAAATGAAAAACAGGTTTAGAAGTTTATAACACTGCAGGGTTTTCGAAAGCAAACTAATTTAAAAATGCTAAATATCAAGAGTTCAGGGTCCGGCCATCACACACATAACAAAACCAAAATCTCCTCTCTTTCTTCGCCACATCCTTTCTTTTTATTCTGTCTACATGTCATCTCTCATCAACTCCCAATAAAGTTGAAGAGATTCCAACAAATTCGGTTCCAGAGCGACTGACTTTTAAAAGGGCGACAGGATGGTAAAATACCAAGTTCAATCGTTCTAGTTCAGAGCAATGAAAATTAATCTTATTCACAGGAAGGCGTACATGATTCATTGCATTCATCATATTTGAGGAGGTCTGAAAGATCTGAATTCATAAAATTCTCCCAAATTCCTCGAATTCATCAAATGTTTTTACGCCTTCAATGGTTTCAATTTCAGTTATTCAAAAATGAAAAGCTCGAGTAAAAATAATGAATGAAATATACTGAATGAAAAATAATGAATTAAAATAAAATTATACTCGATCTTTCGGAAAATAATTTTTGGGAAAACTGTTTGAGAGGTTTGAACAACTTCATAACCTCCCGGGGGGACCTCGACAAATCCTGTCGATACTGCTATATTCAGTGGTGGAGGGATGGTCGGATTATACAAGAAGAAGAAGTGGAGGGCATCTCGTAATTGAGGATGAGATGCTTTCAGTATGGTGGTTGGATCTTGCCAACTCGGTGAGTACACTAAAGTTGACTGATATGACTCCTCCCTTCAATGCCGAGACATACTTCCTTCGGGGAGGGTTGTACCGTGGCCGGTGATGGCTCTTAAGGCCTTGTCACACGGTGAAATTTCGCCAGCACTTTTCCGTTTCTACCCTCAAGAACCGGTCAAGCAAGTTTTTCGTCATCGGCAACTTTTTCTAACCAGATTGAAAATGCCGACGAAATATTGTCTGCAAAAGAAATTCAACCAATCACGTGAAACTTTGAAATAATGAAACACAAGAGACGCCACTTTCGTTATCGTTTGCTGAAAGAAAGTGCCGACGATATTTCGCCGTGTGATAAGGCCATTAGGACTCAACCCCAATTCCGGCCAATTTTGATGTAGTTTCGGTCTTATCATTCAGTATTTATTTCCGAATGCCTTCGGGCTGGATGGAGAGTCAGTAATATGGCTTAACATACTTCATAATATTAAAAAAAAGTTGTGGTAATTGACCAAAATAATGGAATATTTCATCATAATCACTTTATCTCTCATACGCACATCGAAAATTCGAATAATCATAGTCTTCCTTGAATAAATGTCTCACATTTCTATTTGTGTGATAGGTGCGAAGATCATCATGGCCTGTCGAGACGTCGAGAAAGGAAAAATTGCGGCCGTCGACATACAGAAGCAGGTACAGAATGCCAACATCATCGTGAGGCACTTGGATCTCGCCTCCTTCACTTCCATTAGAAGATTCGCTGAGGGGATACTGATGACGGAACCTTACATCCACATCCTCATCAACAATGCAGGTTGAAACAAACACATCTTATTAGATTTTAAGACCTCCAAGGCTTGAAACAAAAATTTAATTAATTTTAAAAGTGCAATTTTATTAGTTGAATAAAAAAGTGGGGAATAATTAAATAATTAAACATCTTGAAATGCAAATAAAATCGTAAAAGAGTGAGATAATAATAAAAATAATCAATACAAATTGGAACTTAAGAGTCCATTTTTAGTTATTTATTTAGTTTAGTTTAATTGTATAAATATGCAAAGAGCCATTTTTTCCGAGTACATTTATTTCTATTTAGAGTACATTTATTTCTAGTACTTCTCCTTCTTCCAGGGTGCCGCAGTGGTCTGGTGGTAAAGTCTCGGCTTCGAAACCGGAGGGTTTCAGGTTCGAGACTCGATGCTACCGTCGTGTGAGGGGTCTCTTGCACGTTAAATCTATCAGGCCAAACGCCCTCCCGCTGGTGTGGTGTGGAGATTGGATGCCAGTTCAGGTGTCGTCCTTGTCATCTGACCGTGGTTCAAAATCACGAGGTCCGTCCCGAAATTGCCCTCGTGTTACTTTAACTGGGACGTTAATATAACTAAACTCAAAACTCCTTCTTCCATTTCTAATTTTAAGATACCCGACTACGTTCATAGGAAAAATTTTAAAAAGTTGGATTTAAAAAAATTATTTATGGTTTTTAGGTGCATTGTCTATTATAAACACTATAAATACACAAAAAATATTTTAAAATACAATATATTTTGAGAAAAAGTAAAATTTCTAGTAAATTTTATTGAAATTTAACCAAAATGGTTAACACTCTACACAAGATTTCAATGCAGCAATCCTATTTTTCTTAATACACAAGTTATAGAATGCAATGAACCAAAATCTAAGAAATATTTTGAGATTCAAAGAAGTTTTGGGTAAAAACATATGTATATATACCTTTTTTTCCACGAATTTAAAGCTTAATTTTTCTAAAATCACCTATAAACGAAAAAAATATTTCACCAACAATAAAACTTTTGGTTCATTTCATTGCTCATATGATTTAAAACACGAGTTGAAATTTTTAAGTAAATATTTCTTTTAGTTTTTGAAATAATATGTTAATGGTGGAGAATTTTTATGAAAATTAAAGTTTTGTGAAAGTGAAGTTAAAGACTGATTTCGGTTAAAAAATATGATTTGTTTAAAATTCTCCTGTGGCTCAGGCCTTCCTCTTTCCAGAAAAGATGAAGTGTTTTGAAAAGTCTGAACTACAAGAAATAATAATTTAAAAAGTTATTAAAATTGCAAATTAACCAAAGTTGCAAAAATATTGCAAATTATTAAAGTTGCAAATTAACCAAATCATGCTTCTTTTTTTTTGTTATCTTTATTGCCCTCCACATCTTTGTCCTTAATACATTCCATAATTATTATTCTAAACATTATAGTATCTCATAATTGATTTTTCTCAAATTTGCTATCAGAAGGCGCCTGTCGTATGGAATCGAAATTTTAATGTGAGAGAAAAGCTTGCCAAAGATGTGATTTATAAACCACTCAGTTAATTACTTAGTTCAGTGATTCTCAACCTGTGGGGCGCGCCCCCCTAGGGGGGCGCGAGCACACTAATGGGGGGGCGCGAGCATATCCAAGAGAAAATGTTATTTAAAAAAAATGATTAAGTTACTGAAAGGAAAGAACACACACACACACATACAAAACAAAATACATTTCGACATATTTAATAATTAACTTATTAAATTAAAACAACTTACAAAATTAAAAACAAATTTAATAATTATTAGTGACTTCCTTGGGCCTGTTTTATAGAGCAAAGTTTTTCGAAGGAGGGTTTCATATTAGAAATAGACACTCTCAGTTCTTTTTCTATAATTAGCTGAGATCTATATTTTGTCTTCAAAGAAGCCACAGCAGAAAATCCAGTTTCGCAAAGGTAAGATGTTGAAAATGGTAGTAGAATACGAAATGCCCTTGTTTTTAGTGCAGAAAATTCATCATCCACTCCTGCCCAAAATTCAAAGAGTGATTTATTACTAAATTGTCTTTTGGTTTCGCCGCTTGCTGTGAAGTCTATGAAGGTTTCTTCCTCTTCAATTGAGAGTCCTTCTGGAGTATTTTGAAATGGATCCCTCACCCACTTGTAACTTGATATCAGTTTGTCGTCAGCAAGAAAGTACTTTGTAAAATTCTTTGCTAGCATTGCTAAATGATTTTCAATGGTTACAAAAATAACTTTTATATGTTGTTCTTGAGCCTTGCAAGTTTTAATACAATCATTCAAATTTGCAAACATTGTTAAGTTTTCTTGCTTTAAATTTCTGCTCCACAATTCCAATTTTCTACAAAAAGCATTAACTTTATCACTCGTATCCAATATATGTGTATTTGCTCCTTGCAGTTGAAAATTCAAGTTATTTAATTTCTCGAATATGTCGACCATGTAGCTCAATTTCATCACAAATAAACTATCGCGAAAATTTTCAGCTTCCGGTCTGTTTTCCTCTTCTAGGAAAACGGCGATATCTTCTCTTAATTCATAAACACGTTGCAAAAATTTCCCTCGTGATAACCATCTTGCCTCGCAATAAAATAGTAACGCTGAATGTACTGCACCCATATCTTTACAAAGTGCGGAAAAGATTCTTGATTTCAGGGGTCTCATTTTTATATAATTTACTACGGTTACAACCGTAGTTAACACAATATTCAAACCAGGACTCATTTCTTTGGAAGCCAAAGCTTCTCTGTGGATCATGCAATGTGTCCAGACGCACTGTGGTGACTTTTGTTTCACAAGTGCTTGAATACTTTGGAATCTTCCGGACATAGAACGAGCACCATCGGTGCATATTCCGACACAATTTTTCAATTCTATGTTTGCTTCGTTCATAAAATCATTTAAGATAGCAAATAATGAGAGTGCTGTTGCTTTGAGTTCTATTGGTTTGCAGAAAAGTAATTCTTCTACTAATGACAAATCATCACAAAATCTAACATAGGCAATTAAATGAGCATCTTTATTACTATCTGTTGCCTCATCGAGTTGTATTGAAAACAATTTGTCACGTAACTTCGACAAAAGCTGACACTCTATATTTTCAGCTATATCAGCAATTCGACGGACAACAGTATCATTTGAAAGAGGTATAGACTGCAATTGTTTTGCAAAATTATCTCCAAACATAATTTCTACAATCTCAATTGCGGCTGGCAAAATAAGCTCTTCACCAATGGTGTGAGGCTTTTTACATCTGGCTATTTTATATGAAACTTTGTAAGAGGCAATTAAAGCTTTTTCCTTCACAGACAAAGTTTTTTTAAACAATGATTTTTGCTTTTCATATGATTTTAATTTTAATTCGAAGAATTCTCTGGGTTTGTTTACGTACTCACTATGAAGCGTTTCCAAATGTCGTTTAAGTTTATTAGGTTTCATGCTGTCTGTCGCCAACATTTTTGAGCAAATGATACACAGGGGCCTTTCTTCTTCATTTACTTCAGTACTAGTGAACCCAAAATTTAAGTATTCTTGAGAATATTTCCTTGATTTTATTTTCGGAACCACGCTCGTCTGTTTACTTGTTGATGATTGTCTATCGTCTAATGCTCGCTTACGTCCGCTTAAAAATCTATCCATGATTCTGCATAAGTCTGCTACCGGTAATATTTAATATGATGAATTGCCATTACAGTAAAAGCTCCTTATCCGCGGTTTCACTATTCGCGAATTAAAAAAATACGACCCAATTCCTCTATTCGCGGCTAAAAATTTCTTTATTCGCGGATCTAATGAGTACATACACAATAGTAAAAGGATTCCAATAAATATCTAACTCAATACCCTTCGTAAATACCGTCAAATAGACTAGTGAAAAAAAGTAAAATAGATCTTATTACACTTTTGTATAATGCTGCAACGATTAAAAACTTGAGCTAATTATACGAATACAGAATCGATGACTCAATTGAATACAATAATCCACCGGAAACATGAATAAGAAAAATGAATAGACAGGCAATAATAATAATGATGAAAAACTAAAGTCATTTTTTTTGCTTCTTCATTGGCGCCACTCCCGTCTGGCCAGATGAATCAAAAATATTTTTTAATGTTGCTGTTCCGCTCTACGGTAAAAGCCGCTTTGCGTGTTTTATTTTTTCGTTTTTCACGTTCATAACAAAAATTGTGATTGAGTAACAAGTCTCTTCCGCTCTTTTTCTAATTTATAAGGTCAACTAAAAAAATGATAAACGAGTTTCGACACGAAAAAAATCCGTGTTACCGCTTAAAGTGAAAACAGAAATGCTTGATCGTTTACGCCTTGGAGAGTCATGTGCATCCATATCAAGCTCATTCAATGTCAACAAATCGACTGTACGATCGATAAAAAAATCCGAAGATAAAATAAGGTCGTCTGTAACTTCAACTTCACTGTAAGCGAAAATTGTTCGTGATCCAGCAATAGAAAAAATGGAAATGGCGTTGTCATTATGGATCGAAAACCGCAACCAAAAAAGGGTGCCCCTGAGTGGTCCAATGGTCCGGGAGAAGGCAAAGCGTCTTTACGCTCGTTTTAATGAACCTGATGGCATCTGTAGTGGTGAATGTACAGATGGAGGATTTCAAGCGTCGGAAGGTTGGTTCAATAAATTTAAGGTAAGCCAATCATTGCATAACATTAAAATCGTTGGAGAAGCAGCGCTTGCAGACATTGCTGCAGCAGAACGATATCCAGAAGAATTTGCAAAGCTAGTAGCTAATGGGGGATACAAACCTGAGCAAATATTTAATGCAGACGAAACTGCATTGTTTTGGAAGAGAATGCCAAACAAAACATTCATTTCTAAAAGCGAAAAGCCTGTTCCTGGATTTAAGGCAGCAAAGGATAGAGTTATACTGCTGCTATGTTCTAAAGCATCTGGAGATTGTGTCATTAAGCCACTGATGCTTTACAGATCGCTTAATCCTCGGGCTTTAAAAAACTAAACAAGGACAACCTGACAGTGTTTTGGGGCGCTAATAAGAAAGCGTGGGTTACAAGCGCTACTTTTTGTGACTGGTTCCGGATTTGTTTTGTTTCTGAAGTTGACATTTATTTAAAAAAGCAGAATTTAGACTTTAAAGCACTTCTAGTTTCGGACAATGCACCAGGTCATCCTCGTGAACTTGAAACTATGCATCCAAATATAAAAGTGATATTTTTACCACCCAACACGACGGCTTTATTTCAACCTATGGACCAGGGAATAATCCAGGCCTTTAAGTTCTATTACATTAGACGAACCTTCAAAATCATATTGGATAATATGGAATGTAATCCTGATATGAATTTTATGGAATACTGGAAGAAATTTGACACAGCAAAATGCATCGTAAACATAAAAGAATCATTTGAAGAACTGAGGCCACATGCATTGAAGTCATGCTGGAAAAAACTGTGGCCTGCTCTGACAGCGGAAAACGATGAAGAATCTGTGCAAGTTCAAACTTTGATTCAAAACATAGCCGAAATCGCGAATGGAATAGGACGAGATGGGTTTGAACAGATAGAATCAAGTGACATTTAGGAATTGCTTGAATGGCAAGATGAAGATTTGACTGAAACCGACTTGGAGGAAATGTTAAATTGACATCCCATTGAAGAAGAGGCTTCCACAAGCACTGGAAACGTGACATTTTATTTGAAAAATCTTAGTGAAGGTTTAAGACTGGCAAATGAGCTTTGCGATTTCTTTATGAACATTGATTCGTCTATGGAACGAAGTTTTATTTATAAGAGGCCAATTGCTTATGCGACTGCTGCATATCAGTCTGAATTGAAGGAGCTTTTAGAAACTGCCAAGCAAGAGAAAATTACAAAATTATCAAATCATTGCCTAAGATAATGAATCAAAATGTTCAAAAACTTCAATTAAGTTTATTTATATATATATTTGTTTTTTTTTTATTTTGTCACCTAGGAACGTATCCCCTATAATCCGGTATAAATTACCATTTCGTATTCATGGTTTCTGTATTCGCGGCATATTTATGGAACATATACCCCGCGAATAAGGAGCTTTTACTATACACGAAAATATATATAACATACACATTCAGAATAAATTCAATAGCAATGGAAGGATAGACTCGAATAAGATTGTCTGGAATTGAAATTGGTGTCATAGAACTTTCTCCTTCTCCCTTTGAGAAAACGTTTGTTCACATCTGCGCACGTTCCTAACTTAACGTTTAAGCTGACCAAATTCCAGACAGATCGAAACTTCTCGCGAAACCGTGCGAATGCCCGACATGGCTGGAAGCCAGAGCAATAAAAAGGCATAGGATTCTTGTTTTCTCAATGCTGAGGATCGGTGTTGCAAAATGTCAATAAATGTCCGTATTCTTGGTAATTTCTAAAGTTTAAAATTAAGGTTGCAG
>JAPMOQ010001741.1:0-22496 GCA_026543055.1 Argiope trifasciata | reverse complement strand
AGTTTAATCGTATGAATCAATTTTTAACTCTTAATATTGACTTTTCGATCAGACTGCGTATCGTGACAATGCAAGTATGACCTAACTAGCTTTTACATACAAAACTAATTTCCCAAAAACTTGTAGCCAAGTTTGTTTTCAGCATTAGACATTTAAAGCTGCCCTAAATCGTGAGGTATAGGATGAGTCAAAAATCAAACTGTTTACATATTGGTATACAAGTATCCAAAGATTAATCTGATGTAACGCATGTATTGCAATTTCGGTTATCTGAGCTTCAGTTTAGAGCTCTGCTCACAAAGTCATCTTTAAGAAAAATCGAATCTTATCTTTTAATAAACTCGATGAATCTTGCAAGTGAAGGCCCCTGGGTTGTAATTGACGCATATTCTAATTAAAGGGAGATTACTGAAGATAATCGCATTGAAGTAGGCCCGGATCGGTTTATCTAGGCAAATGCTAGTAAAAAGTGAATTTGGAAAATGCTTCTTCACTTTAGGAATTAGAAAATTCCTTTTTGAATTTTTTTGAATGAGGGAATATGTTCACTATACTTCAAAGAGCTTAGAAAAGCAGTGACTTTACCGAATCGTCTGTGAGAAAATCGTTTTTGTAAACCAATAAGAAATCGTGAATATGTTTACCAACAAATACATGATATATTTTAATGATGCTAGTTTATGTGAAACATTAGGTGCATTCTATATTTAAGTATTTTGCAAAATTCCATCCGGATTTCATCAAGAAATACGGCCGTTATTTCAAAGCATGATTCGTTACTTCAAATCATTAGAGCTTCCCGCTGAGCTAGATACCATAAACGGTCGCGGTGGCCTCACAGCAAGATCTCAGCTGGTGAGCCGGAGGGTTTCTGGTTCGAAACCCAATTTTAAAGAAAAACCGTCTTATAAGTGGGATGTGTTCCACGCTAAATCGCCCAGGCCAAACATCCTGCTGCTGTTGTGGTGCATAGCGAGCATTTAAGATGGCATCCCATCATCTGACAGTGGTTCCAAATGACTTTCATAAAATAGCCATAGTGTTGCTTTACCTTGGGAGTAAAAAAATGGGGGGGGGGAAACCAGATCCCAAAATGGGAAGAAATAAGTGAAATTATTCGAATTGCAATCGAATGCAGTTATTTTCGAAACTGCTCATTGGTCACTTGGCCTCCGGCTATTCTGTTCCCTTGTTATTGACGGCTGTCTATTGTAAAATATGCCGATTCGGTGAATGTCTTTTGAATGAAATCAAGAAACTAACTTTAGGAGCGAATTCCTGAACTTTATTTTCCTTTCAGAGGAAGAGGATTTTTATTGATATTGACTTGACATCCTTCTAAAAAAACGGTACTTTTATAGGGAATCCTATATTCATTCCCATCTTTAAGACCTTTCAGAAAGTGTTAAAAAAAGAAGGGTTTTAATTAAAAGATATTGAAAAATTATGAAAATCTGCTCAAAATCGTATTCAGTGTTCAGTGTTGCGAGTGAAAACATTGCCATGTTATTAATGAAAAGTTTAAGTACTTTACTCTGTAATTATTGCAGCCGAAACTATATACTTCATTCCGGTAGTCTAGAGATTAGTTTCTGTACTATAATAACGAAGAAACTTTTTTAAAAAAAATTGTAGTTGAGTAGAAAAATTGCTTTTCATAGTTTATTTAATTGAAGAAAAAGGAAATTTGCGGGTCTCTTTCACATTTATTTTTTAATTATGGAAAATTCTAATCGCAGGATTTCCTTGTCCCTTCTCTGGAATCAAATACAAGGAAAAATTATACTGGGTGGACCACGAAAGGCAGATTTTCCGGGTTTTCTGGGCCGCAAGAGCTCCAGAAACTGGAATAGATTTTGTCGTGTTTAAATGTATTTTATATTTTAATTGCAAAATGTGAGTGGTGGGCTGGCCATGTAGCCAGCTTGCTTGCCATCTGAACCAATTACCCTTAAGAAAATTGGGACCCTTACGATAAATGTATAAAACGAAAAAAGAGCAAGAAATTTTCCCGAACATTCACTAAAAATAATGCAAGTATAAAATGCATTTCAAAAACATTACCTATACTTTCCAGAGTCTGAGATGATATGGGAGTTCGGAGTATCCAGTCGGGCGACCTTTCAAAGGCCCATACAAAAGCTGGAGCGGTTTTCCCTCTCGTACATACCCTTCTTTCATCTTCAGGACGCATCGAAGAAGATCACGCTAATTAATGACTGTCAGGTCTTAAATATTTTTCGTCATTACCGGAGATCATGCCTCAACCTCGGTGCTCCGTCAACCATCCCGTCGAAGTCGAACATCTCATACATACCCTTCTCAGAAAGTGTTTGTGGGGGGAGGGGGGCTTGAGTAAGGCAGATAGCGTGTTGCAGAATATTTATGCATAATAGTTGCGAAATATTGAACTTGAATCTAGCATTTTTATTGGATCTATCGTATGAAAATGGCGATTCATCTAGTGAATGCAGCTCCGAAAAATAGAAGTCTTTTTTAAAACCGACCGATACGAAATTTAATGGTAAACTACATACGTACAAATGATTATTATTACTTTAAATTTATTTTTGTCAAAGATTCCCCTATTCTCCATAACATTAAACCCTTAAATTAAATGAGCAAATACTGATAAATAGAAACATTTTTTATAAACTTTTTTATTAGTTAAGAAAAATAATTAAGCAAAGCTTTTGAATGCATTTGCATTACCTTTTTTAATGCGTGTGTGCGTATATGAAAAAATAACGAGTTTATTTCCTTGTAATGCTATATTTTGTATTTATAATATCCCAATTTAAACTAATCACTAAAAACGGATGCTTTGTTTTAAAAAAGCAACACCAGATAAAAATAGTATGAACGAAACACTTTTGCAGTAATTTCAAAGATGGAATATAACAAACTAGAATAAAGATAAAATAATATAAATTGCCGACCTCAACTCATTGACTTTTGCTATTTATTCATCCTTGGATATATGCACGTATGCTTAAATCAATCAAATCAAACAGTAATAAAACTCCGATTTGTTAAATATCAAGGCAGAAATTTTAATTTAGCATCGATCAAAAGAACAGGAACATTTTTAACTTCTCAAATCGTTACAGACAGCACTGGATGATTGTATTATGCAATAGAAATGCTGCTATTTTACTTATGTATATTTTTAGTTTGGATATTGTTTGCCTATTGCTAAAGGCGAGTCCAGAGTGCATAATCTTAATTTTCCTCTTTTATCAATATTTAAAAGTTAACTATTAAAACCTAAACTGAGGAAATCTTTGCAGCCAAGTTTATTTTAAGTACTTATAAGCATATCACGAAATCCTCTAAATAATTTTTAACTACAGAATTTTTATTGCAAACACTTGTAATTTTGTAACTAATTGGTGGTCAAAGAATATTGGATGCATTTAATTTCATTTGAACTTTTTAGTCAGTTTCATGTCCGTAATTCGTCAAATCGTCAGACATTAATGTTATTTTATTTTAAAGGTCTTGCACGTCTTCTGCATTTTGTATTCATGAACTTTACTAATGCAGATCAATCCTATGATATTCTGAAGCTGTTAAAAATTCAGTTGTCTCGTTCTTTTTGTCGTTCAATTTTCTTGGTATTATGCATTTAGTTTTTATTCATCTTGTAAATTTTGCAGATATTTGACAATCTTTGCTCTCTTGTTTTCGAAAATGGAAGAAAATCGAGGGATTAAATATTAAAAAATCGTTTCGACATTGTATCTAATATTAAAAATTATACAAAAATGATTTTGTCATTACCGCATATGAAGAGATATTTACGCAATTATTAAATGATCGTTAAAAATGTGAATTTTTTAAATTGCTTAAAAATTACTCTAAACAATATTTTCGAAAAATATCGTGAAAAGCAAAAAAATTGCCTTCAATTCTTAATTATTAAACATTAAAAAAATCGTTGTTGAATCGCAGATTTTCATTCTTCTAAGAGTATGAGGCTACGGTGACCTGGTGATGATGTCTCAACTCGTGACTAGTAGGGTTTAAAGTTCGAGACCAGATTCCACTGAAGAATCATCGCGTAAGGGGGTCTGTTGCTCGCCAAATGCTTCATTTTAAAACTCCTCCCGCCTGTGTGTTAGGGTGTAGAGATAAGGTGCAGCTGAAGTGTTGGCCTAGTCATCTGAGCAGGGTTCAGAATTACGAGGTCCGCCACAAAATATTCCTTTGTTGAATTAAAACGAGACTTTAATGTAACTAAATTAACTCTTAAGTGTATATGTGCCAGATTTGGTAGCTGTCTTGGCATTAAAGAGTTCAGTATAATTATATCAGTATAATTCAATACCCAGAATTCGGGTAATTACTTCTCAGAACATATTCTTCTCAAATACTGCAGACTCTAATATATAGAAAGTAAATGAATGCTCAATCATTGATTTACAGATATATTTTTATAATAACAAATGTATATTAATAAATTTCTTTTACCTTTTGTATGCTTTTTAATTTATATATTTACAGTGTTATTAATAAGAAACGCTCTTTAATACACTGATGGGGGGAAAAAATCCCAACACTAGAAAGGAGCTGTGCTAGATAAACGAAATTTGGTAGGCATGTTTATACATCTGAAAGATGACGTCGATTCAAATTTCGAGCTACGCGCGTAAGTGTGGCGCTAGTAGCAAACATGCAAATGAGGTTTGCTTGTAATAAGCGCTGTAAGGTTCGTGATCGTTATTTACAGTTGAGATTTGACGTAGTGGGTTAATGTTAGTCAAGGGGGCCTCTGAGAAGACGAACAAGCTATTATCAACAGCTCACTGAGTTTGAACGAGGTCGTGTTGTAGGGCAACGAGAAGGTGGGTTTTCTTTTCACGATATTGCTGAAAGACTTGGCAGGAATGTATCCACTGTGCATGAGTATTGGCGGCAGTGGTCAAGGGAAGGTACTGCCTCATGAAGACCAGGTTCCGTGGTACTACTGAGAGGGAAGATCGTCGTATTCGGCGTATGGCTGTGGCTAATCGTACTGCGTCTGCAGCTGAAATTCGAGCTGCAGTTCTCACCACAGTGACACAACGAACTTTTACAAATCGGTTATTTCAAGGACTGCTCAGAGCCAGACGCCCTGTACAGTGCCTTCCACTGACTCCAAACCACTGCCTTTTGCGACGTGAGTGGTGTCAGGCTAGAGCTCATTGGAGAACGGAGTGGAGATCTGTTCCGTTTTCTGTTGAAAGCCGGTTCTGCCTTGGTCGCAGTGATAGCTGTTTGTTGGTTAGGAGGCCAGGTGAACGCCTGTTAGTGACCTGTCTGCGGCCTAGACACACAGGGCCTACTCTTGGAGTTCTGGTTTGGGGAGCAATTTCGTATGACAGCAGAAGCACTCTCGTGGTTATCCCACACACCCTGACTGCAAACTTGTACGTCAGTCTAGTGATACAACCTGTTGTGCTGCCATTCATGAACAGCATTCAAGGGGGTGCTTTCCAACAGAATAACACTCGCCCTCATACCGCTGTTGTAACCCAACATGCTTTACAGAGTGTCGACATATTGCCTTGGCCTAGTAGATCACCAGGTCTTTCTCCAATCGAGCACGTATGGGACATTATTGGACAGCTCCAGCGTCATCCACAACCAGCATTAATCGTCCCTGCATTGACCTCCCAAGTGCGACAGGCATGGAACTCCATCCACAAACTGATATCCGACACCTGTACGACACAATGCATGCACGTTTGCATGCTTGCATTCAAAATTCTGGCGGTTACACCGGTTACTAATGTACCAACATTTCACATTTGAAATGGCTCTTCTCGCCAATGGCTCTACCTGTGATCTTGAAACTTTAATAAATTAAATATGTTACCTAGACAAAAGTATTCCTAAAATTTCATTACTGTATAATTTTTCCTTGGTGTTGGGATTTTTTTTTCCATCAGTGTATTTCAATTTGTTTGATACATTAAGCTTATGTCTTATGAATTCCTCTGTATTACAGGCTTTAAATTTCAATGCTATTAAAATTTAATGTTGATATTCCTTTGGTGGAAGATTTACTTATGTATATAGCAATGCTCTCAAACTGAGCTTTAAAGGAATTTCATTTTACATAATACATTTTTCTCGGTCACTGTTGATACTGCTACGTTCAGTGGTGGCCGGGAGGTCGGCTATATACAAAAAGAAGTTCCAACAGTCGGCACATCTCCTGGCAGCCAGGGCCCGTCTACATCTGCTGCAGAATATGAAAGGTTAGAGAGGAACACGTCATCTACAGTGATGACTTTTAATACTGTTTTAAAATATTATCAAGGTTATTTTCAAAAGATCGAACACACTTACGATAAGTTGATTCCAATCGATCAGTTTCGATCATTCAATTGAGAGCTACAAATATTATATACTGAATTGCTTCTTGAGTAGTAGATGTTCATTGAAACAATATAAAAAATTCAATTCAATGTCTACTTGGTAAATTTTAATTTTAGTTGGTTTTAGTAAATTATCAAATCATGAATTCGTATTCTTTACCTTCACGTGAAAAATACTCAAATCTTCTCATTTTACAGACTGAGCTACTACCTGCCGATTCAATTTTCATTACAAACTGCTAAAGTTTTAGTTAAACTATTAAAAATTAATTAAATTTCATGAATGAATTAATATTTGAGAAAAACTGTATTAACATTGGACGTCATCCACCAGTTTTAAAAAATGAGTTTGAACTCGAGTGGTGGAATAAAACGTATTTTATTAACGATTGAAAATTTGATCAAGATACCTGAATAACTATATACAAGGAGAATGTGAACTAATGGATGAAATTGAAAAAGGGATTTCAACATCAAAATTATGTTTTTGTTTAATGAAAGATAATTTAAAATTTAAAATCTTGGTGCCTTTATTTTTGAAACATAGTAATATACAAAAAGTAATTTTTCTGTGTTCCTCAGCAAAAAGTCATTGATTTCTCAGTTTTTTTTTTTAAATACTTCGTCTTTATGTATAAATCCCGTGGCACAAAAACTACTTTATTTATGAGCAGAATAGCAGCAATTAAATGCAAGCTTACAATTTTCTAATTTCTTTTTGAATTTTTTTACAGCCGTATTGAATTTAACGTTTTTCAAATAAAATTGTAAAATATATTGGAAATTTTCTGAAAAGGGTTTGGAAATCGGAGGATATAATATATAATTGTAATAAGGAATAAATTTTTAAAAATCAAGAAATGGATTTCAAGGAAAGTTTTAGTGAGCGTAAGGATAAAAACGAGTCTGAAGACGATCATTGTGATTTGCCAAGAAAAATTGATATTCACTTCTTTAAAAACGATCCTCTCGATATACATTTTTTTTATTACTTCAAGGTTGAAGAATTACCTTTCAGGTGAAATAAATTCCGTTTCCTAAAATTCATTCCCTTAATTTGATAACATTTTTTTAAATTCATTCATTTACAAAAAGGCTTTGTAACATTATGTTAGAATAAAAACTCATTTTATCATGCTTTTACTGAACTCTGTAATAGGATACTAACTTCTGCTTTTATTTTTTATTATGAACACGTTTTAATCTACCGTAAATAAATTTATTTTCAGTTCTCTCCAATAATTAAACGAATTTAAAAAAAGGGGGGGGGGCATTTCTTATTAATTATTTAACGACCTGCAAAATCGGTAACCTAGGCGAGCAAACTAATAGCCAAATCCAACTTTTAATGATTTTTTTAAAAAATTTAAATAGTTTTAGCAGTTTGTAATTTCTGCAACACATCTTCAAATTATATCTTATCTAAAACTAAATTTAAAAAATAAAACAAAAAAAAGAATGTAGAAAAAGTGTTGCGATAGTTTAAGTCACAAAATTAAAACTTTTCAAATGTTTTAATTTATCTAATTCAATATTGGTGATATTTTTTTCAAAACTGCATATTTCAAAGTATCCGAAGCTTCATATATCTAACATTCTTCATTAAACGGTTTAAAATCTTATCGCGATGCATTAAAGGAACAAAAAACAAACCACAATGCATGAAGATGCATAATAATTTTTTGTTTAATTTCTGCGATTATATTAGGGAGTCCCAAAAGTTTCTTTTTTATGGCTAAAAAGTATCCGTTTTTAAAAAGACTTTAATTTTATATGAAATGGGCATATAAAACGCAATAACCCTTCAATTATCGCAAAGCCGCGACTACACCAAAAAATTTTTGTCCATTTGGTGGGATTGAAAAGAAGTATTTTCTACGAAATACTGTCATCAACTGGATAAATTAAAAGCTGTTATAGTGAGGGGGGGGGAAAAGGCCAGAATTAAATAGGCCAGAACCGACAAGGTGTTTATTTTCATCATGACAACACGAGACTTGCATTAAGCTCTTAAATTTTGATTGGAATGTTTTAACGCATCCTGCATACTCTCCAGATCTCGCTCCATCAGATTATTACTTCCTTCTGTCCTTAAAATTTCTTTGCCATAAAAATTTTACATCCATCAGTGAAATAAAAGATCACCTGGAGGATAACTTCTTGTCCGAAACACAATTTTCGAAATAAGGCATAATGAGGTTTCCTGTGAGATGGTGGAAGGTAGTAAAACAAACGGGTTCTTATGTAATAAAATATCTTAAGCAGTAAATTTTGTATATTCATTTCATATTAGAAATGGTAAACATAATATAAAACTTAAAATGCTTTTTATTATCATTAAAAGCTTATTATTATTATTACATTTGATCTAGCTCTAATTTCTACTGAAGTTTGAAAAATTGAATTTCTTTCAGGACGACTTGCAATTTCGAATGGACGAGTATTCTGCTGCAAAAATAGTGCATATGTACTGGACGAAATGTCTGCAGAATTATTAACAGGTAATTAGTAATACTCAGAATCTATAATTCATTATAAGCGAAATAACTTTCTCCCAAAAGTGGTTTAAACCATGCCTTCTGAAATAAACATAAGGAACATTATCTGCTGTTTGAATTGCATCACGTGATATACATGATGAAAATAAAATTGTCCATTCCAGAACAAATTGTAGACTCTAAAGTTAGCAATTTATGTCAGTAACCACTTGAATGTTTAATAACAGCATTTAGAGATATTATATTTTCATTAAATAATTTAAATATCAAGAATTAAAAAATTAATGGAAATGTTAAACTATTTTATTCTTATGATTAATATTTTGTTAAAGACGGCTGTAAAGATCTCTTTCAAGTAACCGAATTAATTTCTTGTTCCTTGAGTGAAACGGGCCTCGCTCGTAATGTGAACCACTCTTTCTGTGAGGGCCATGAAGGCCAATGGATTAGGCCCCATCTTAGGAACCAGAGTTTTTAAAGTTCAAGACCCGCTTCCACAGAAGAACAATAGTGTAAACGGATTTGTTGTACGTTAAAAACTTCGTGGACACGGGTTCTTCCATTGGTGTGCCCCCCTCAGGGGCTCACCTTCTTTAGGTGAGTACGGGTGTCCCAATCCCGAGGTACCCAGGGATCTTTTATCTCCTTTCAGTTTAATCTCCCCTCCACCTTCTGCTTTTGGCTGTCGTTTTTCTTTCCCTCGAGGGTAGGCGAGGGAGCTCTCCATGAGAAGCTGTCGCCAACCTGTTTGCTTCTTGCTTCTCATGGACAGCAAATACCCCCACGTGTTTGCCGTGCGTGGCGACCCATTAGACGGGTGGTGCACTGTGGTCCACGGTGTATCAATCGGCCGGTAGCTAGTCATCTGAGTGTCTAGTCTGCTAGGGATCAAGCGAAGGGGTTACTCCTTGGGCTTGGCGTTAAGGGTGGTCACTGTCCCCGGGGGTAACTCCCAGCGTATAGGTTCTGGCTAGCACTGAGGTAAGTGCCGAGGCTGGGAATGGTCAGAGCCGGTGGCTGCCTTCCCTTGTTGGGCTCCGTGGGGGGCGGTGCCGTCGGGCCTGAACTACTATTCATATCGCATGGGGCTTAAAAACCGTGCTCCCTTCAGTGGGCAACAAAATACTATGAAACTTACTCCAAATTCTCATATATTTGACACTTTTTTGTAATTAAGCGATTATCAGACAAAAACGAATCTTTCAACTCAGTATCGCCTTTCCTTGTTCAAAATGCAATTTCGGGAACAGTTGGCGAGGTCTCCTCAATTCTCAAAATGCGTTCAGGGGATTTGCTGGGAGAGATTAGTACTAAGAAGCAATCGCATCAAATTTTAAAATTGAAAGCACTGGCAACAATACCTGTCTCTGTCCAACCACACGTAGTATTGAATTATTCAAAGGGTGTAATCACTTGCGGCGAATTATTTAACGTACCCCTCGAGGAAATATTAAAGGAATTACAGGGTCAGGGAGTGACACATGTACGCCGTATAACCATTCGGCGGGATGGACAACTTCTTGATACTAAGCATCTGATATTAACTTTTCATTCTCCTAAATTACAAGAATATATCTATGCTGGGTATATGAAACTACCAGTGAGACCATATATTCCAAATCCCCTGAGATGCTTCCAGTGTCAGCGTTTCGGCCACTCAAAGGCTAATTGCCGCGGGACTGTCACATGCGCCCGCTGAGCCGAAAAAAGCCATGATAGCGAACAGTGTACCGCGCAAGAAAAGTGCGTGAACTGTGATGACTCGCACTCATCCTTTTCAGGAGCATGCAAACGATGGACTCTCGAGAAGCAAATAACATTTAAAATAAAAGGCATCTCTTATCCTGAAGCTAGACGAAAGGTCATAGCTGAAACTCCAACACCGGGCTTAAGCTATGCCTCCGCCGTGCAAAAAACATTCTGTGCAAATTGCTCATGTCAAAACTGTACCAAAAGTAAACCTCAAATTAATATACCTGAGAAAGCATCCGACTCTCGCCCTGAGAAATCAACTGTCAGTATCCCTGAAACCTGCAAACCTGAAAGGAATAAACATAAAATCAAACCTAGCAAATCAATGAAACTAAAGCTTGCAAAACGCGGGCTTAAGAAAAATGACTTGCCAATAAAATTTAAAAAATCGGCATCAAAAACTTCGGTAGCTTTGGTACTAGCTACACAAGGTAAAGTCCACAAGGACCTGACGTCCTTGTTTGGTGGAAAGCTTAATAACCCAGATATAAAATTACATCCGTTTGAGGATGAATCTAAGCTTGAAATGAGTTGCGAAAATTTGGCAACTCCAACAATTACCTCCTCTTTTTACTCCTCTAAACCAGTCTCTTAATGAGTACCTTCCTCTCATGGAATTGTCGCGGCATTCGTTCCAAACTTCATGAAATTAAATCCATTTTAAACAAATTTCATCCCATCTGTTTTGGTGTTCAAGAATCTTTCTTGGCACCCGACATTCCAATTAAATTACGCGGATATAATTGTATCCGGAGAGATGCAGGCACCAATTCTCATGGTCCTGGTGGTGTCTGTATCTTCACATCCAATTTGTATCCGAGCACACCTCTCAATTTGCATACATCTCTTCAGGCTGTGGCTGTGCAAGTTCATACACAAGCACTGGTCACAGTCTGCTGTATTTATCTACCGCCAAGTGATGATATTTGTCAACGAGACCTGGATAATTTAGTAGACCAACTTCCTTCGCCATTTATCTTACTTGGCTATCTCAACGGCCATAGTACTTTATGGGGTTCAAACAATACAAATTCTCGTGGGCAGCAGATTGAACAATTTATCTCTAATAACTGTCTCTGCTTGCTCAACAGTGATGAAAAGACATATTTCCATGAGCCCACACGTACTTTCCATAGTCTAGACTTGGCCATATGTTCTCCTGAACTTCTGCCATTGCTAACCTTTACGGTTAGCAACAATCTATATAATAGTGACCATTTTCCTATTAACGTCTCCCATGCTGATAGTAGCGGTGCGACTTCTCGCCCGCCACATTTTCTATTCCAGCGAGCAGATTGGACTGTTTTTAGACAGCTGGCAGTGATCACTGAATCTATGGTTAGTACGGCAAACATTACGGAAGCAATACGTCTCACCGTTGAAAGCATTTTAAATGCTGCAAACATCTGTATCCCAAAATCCTCCCCACGTCCCCGAAAATTTTGTAAACCTTGGTGGAACGAAGCCTGCCGTGACAGTTATAAGAACCAAAAACGACTTTGGAATAGATTTCGCAGGTATCCTACGACAGAGAACCTAGTAGCTTTTAAAAGAGCCAAAGCCATTGCACGTTGTACTCGTCGTCGATGTCAGAGGGAATCGTGGATTAGTTTTGTTTCTTCCATCACATCAAATACTTCTAGTAAAACCTTGTGGAAGAAGGTAAAGGCTGCTAATGGTATATATAATGAGTTAACTATTCCTATTTTACATACAGGAAATATGAAGTATTTCACTCCATTAGACATAGCAAATATTCTCAGTCAAGCATTTGCTCAAGTTTCTTCTACCGATTCTTACAGCCCTACTTTTCTGGCGATTAAGAATCGTGCGGAACGGTTGCCTTTGCGCTTTAATGACCGAGATACCTCTCCTTACAACTGTAAGTTTAGTATGTATGAATTGGAAACAGCATTATCAAATACCCACGATACCAGTCCCGGACCAGATGGAATTACTTATAACATGCTTCGCCATTTAAATTCAGTTTCGCTTTCCAATCTGTTGTTGCTATTCAACAGAGTTTGGACTGAGCATACATACCCCGCTCAGTGGCACGAAGCTACTGTAATTCCTATCCTAAAAACTGGCAAAGATCCATCTAACCCTCTGAGTTACAGACCGATAGCACTAACGAATTGTCTTTGCAAAATCTTCGAGCGTATGGTAAATGCCCGCCTTATGTACGAATTAGAGAGACAAGGATACATCTCCCCGTTGCAGAGTGGTTACCGCAGAGGTAGATCGACCTTTGATAACCTCGTATTGCTGGAAACCCAGATACGTAACACATTTGTTGGGAGGAATCACCTTGTCTCAATATTCTTCGATATTGAGAAGGCGTACGACCGCGCATGGCGATATGGCATACTTTCTACGTTGTTTAAATTTGATTTTAGGGGAAACTTGCCAATCTTTTTACAGAACTTTTTATCTCATCGAATATTTCGTGTCAGAGTTGGTAATTTTTATTCTGATTCTTTTATTCAAGCTGAGGGAGTTCCACAAGGAAGCGTCCTCGGTGTTACACTTTTTATAGTTCATTTGAGTCAGGTTTTATCTGTTTTACCATCATTTGTTCATGGAACTCTTTACGTTGATGACTTGCAGATCTCGTGCCAAGGCAGCAGCATAAATCTCATTGAGCGTCAATTGCAGAATTCGGTTAATAAAGTAGTAGCTTGGTGCAACAGTAATGGGCATGCAATCTCTCCCGAAAAGAGTAGGTGTATTCACTTCTGCCGAAAACGAATAATTCATCCGGATCCAAATATCTATATTCAAAATGTACTTATTCCTGTGGTGAGTGAAGTGTGGTTTTTGGGAGTGATATTCGATAGAAAACTTACCTTTCTTCCGCGTATTTTGAATCTGCGGAAGAGGTGCGAGAAAACGTTAAATATATTAAAGGTGCTTTCCAGAACATCATGGGGTGCTGATAGAACCTCCCTTCTCCGTATTTATCAGGCAATCCTTATCTCCCGGATAGATTATGGGTGTATGGTGTATGGCTCAGCACGTCCGTCTGTTTTGCGGCGGCTGGATACCGTCCACCATTGTGCACTGCGCATTTGCTCTGGTGCTTTCCGTACGTCTCCAGTTGAAAGTCTTTGTTATATGTCACCAACTACCGCTTTCCTTAAGACGAAAGAAACTGTCTACTTTATTTTATTTCCGAACAAAATCTGTTCTAAATCACCCACTAAACGAAATTTCCCTGCCGGTTGGCCTTCGTCGACTTTATAATGCTCGCCCATCTCATATCCTGCCATTTTGTGAGAGCGAGATTGCTCTTTCATGATTCAGACCTTAATATTGTTCGTATTAAAGCTGTTGCCACTTTTAGTTTTCGACCTTGGGATATTCCAGTTTTCTTTCTTGAATCCTTTCTTGGGATTCGATAAATCCTCAACTGCACCAGTGGTTTTCCAACAACTCTTTTTATATCATCGATATCTGTATTCTTCTTTCATCCCAATTTTTACGGATGGCTCGAAATCAGATGGTTATGTTGGTTGTGGAGTCGTTTTTACACCTGGTACACTGAGTCATCGCCTTCACAGTTCCTGCTCTGTTTTTACTGCTGAATTAGTGGCAATTTTCTGTGCTCTCCAGAATATATCAAACTCAGGTCAGCGTAAATTTATCATCCATACCGATATCAGGAGTGCTTTGGAGACACTTTCAAATTACCAAAATCAGATGCATCCTATTGCGCTAAAAATTTTATTCACCTTGCAAAATTTAAAAAATGACTTCCAGATTATTTTCTGTTGGGTGCCGAGTCATGCTGGCATCTTGGGAAATGAGACAGCGGACTTGGCCGCAAAATCTGCAACAACCTTCTTAAACATAGGTATTCCCTATTGTGACATTAAAAGGTCCATTAATCATTACATATATTCTGACTGGCAAAAGTCATGGGATTTACAGATCCAAAATAAACTACATTCCATTAAAACTGATATTTTTCCTTGGCCTGTTCATCCTATACGTGAGATGGATGTTAAATTGACTAGTCTCCGTATAGGACATACGCGTTTCACTCACAAACACCTAATTTTTGGCGAAACCGCCCCTGTGTGCAACAACTGCCAAGTTCAATTTACTGTTCATCATATTTTAATTGACTGTCCTGTTTTTAATACTTATCGTTCTCGTTGTTTTACCACGTCTTCAACACTACAAGACTTGGTGGGTGAGAAAAACCACCCAAATGTTTTTAAATTCTTGAGAGCTATTGGGGTTTTTACGTATATTTAGTTTCTTTTTAACCTTGTAGGCGTTAAGCATTGTTAATTAAGTTCTTGTTTTTTACGTCACTATATAAAAATAAGGCTCATAGATTTAAATTTCAAGATACTAAACTTTTGCACATCCATTTCATAGTTTTTGTCTTCTGGCATTTGTGCTATTCATTTACAAATGAATTTTTAAAAAAAAAACTTTTATTTTTTACCTTTTGATTGGCGCAGTATGACCAAGTTTGGCTTTTGTGCCATTAAACCTCAACTACCTACCTTCCATTGGTGTGCCATGGAAATTTTGAATGAAAAGAGGGCAGCCCAAGTGTTGTCCACGTCATTTGACCTTGACTCAAAATCAAGAGGCTCGTCCCAAAAAACCCTAGCATTTTAAGATGGCAGTTTAATATAATCAAACTAAAAACCACTCGTTAAGAGAGGTTTGGTTATACTATAATATATTTATATGGGCGGAACTTCTATTAAAGTATTAGGTGATCTTTTGGGACTAGAGCTGACTGGAAGCCGGTACTGCTATTTCTGGTTTTGCTTTTACCGTTAAGGTCCTATCCAATATATTGTCTCATTAAATATATATTTATATCGTTTGAATTTCTTCTCGAACTTTTAACCTGTTGACTGTTTTTGACGAGCACACTTATGGAAAAAGTACAACATTTTGCGTTATGACGAATTTATTCGTCAAGTGTTGACAGTTTGCAGTTTGAATTGCAACTTTAGCAAAAACCAAACATTCATAAATTTCAAGATATTTAAAATGTTTTGAAGCAAAATTGAAATCGATGGATGAAGAATAAGATCATTACTCTTTTCACAATACCTTTCCACTCAATAACAGCAAACTAAAATAATAAATTTAATTTTGCATTTCTTTCCTTTCACTGGCAGAAAAAATGTATATTAATTTAAGTAAATAAATAAATGTGATTATTGAAATAAAAAATAAGTCATTTCATTACCACATAATTTCATGTCACACTTTCTCTGTTTGACGAGTATTCTCGTCATTGCCACGTTTATGTAACGCTATTTAGATACGCATTTTCCGAAGAGGTCGAAAGAGTTAACTGGCTAAGCTGCTAACTTTAATACATTTTACTTATTTTAATCGTTTATACGAGCTGAATTGATGTTTAATGATTATATGATCATCCATTTCAGGTGTCATGATGAAAAATCATCGTTTCATGTTAAGAAATCTTCGTACCCTGTTTTAATGCAATGGCATCGTATGATTTCAATACATTCGATCCATTGTAGCATTAATGATGTAATATTAAAATGTGTGTATTTATATATTTGTAATTGTAATAGATACCGTTGGTCTTTCATTTTTTTATATCTTTGCCTAATGCAATAAAATGTGAAATTTTTTATATATATTTTTTACAGTTATGAACAGGATAATTATGTTCCTTACTTTTAAAATGTATTTTTCTACCCTATTAAAACGTTTAATGCATTACAATACATCAAAGGTTAATATTTTCAATATTGCTTGTGTGTGTAGTGTTCTAATCAATATATGTGTAGTATCGCTTGTGTGTGGAGTGTATTTCACTTGCTTTTTTTAGCATTTTTCAGCAGCTCAATATAATAAATGCCTGTATTACATATTTGCAATAGTGATTAATTGAATGTTTATTTTTATATGCTTTAAAAATACAAAACTTTATAAATTAGTAGATGTAATTTTCTTAATCGTCTGTATTTGAGCAATTTTAATCGACGATATTGAATTGCTATTTTTTATGTATTTGTATGATTATACTGCATTGCTATTAAAAATAAGTTTAATATTACATTGTGTATTTATTTTGTACAGTATATTTTTCTACAACAGTATAAATTCGTTAGTTGACCAGGTTAATTGAGATAAAATTTATTTTAATTAAATATGATGATATTTATTAGACAAAATATTTTTATGAAGTATGAATGTTTAATGTTTAATTATTTTATTGATATTCCCGAGAATTTTCTTCGATCATCACATTTTGCTAGATTGGTATATTTTTTCCGTATTTATATTTTAATTAATGAAGCTTTTTTGAGGAAGTCAAACACATTATTTCTTTTTTTCATTTTTGAGAATCCAAAATTTTGTCTAGCATAAAATTAAGTTTGTACCATTTCAGTTTTAAAACTATGTTCTATAAGTTTAAAACTAAAAATTCCAAAACTAGTTCTAAAAACTATGCTTATTAAATACAATATTCCATTTTGAAAGAATAAAAAGCACTTGCAAGTGGATTGAAGAATTGCAGAAAGCAATGCAATTTAAATTATTAATAGGGTTAAACAAATATCTGAAATATATCTTGTAATATGAAAAAGCTTGGCGATCTCCTTCAAGATATTAAATCTTTAAGCATTTTTTTTTTTAATAATGTTTTAGTGAATGGAATTTTAAAGGTTCACAATTAATACTATCAAAAACAAGAAACTAAAAGACTAATGCAAGAAAAAAATAAACAACCCTCACCTTAGAATTATAACTGACTTTTCTACAAGAATTGCTCAATGAACTGCATATCTCTCTCAAGTACCACAGAAAAGACCCCCCAACCCACTGAAAAAAAACCCTGAAAAACTGAATATGCAATGCCACTTCCTAAACCATTCCTTACCTAAACGGTGAAAGCAATCGATTTGTTTTCAACTATTAGCCAAGTCCACAGCTGCTATCCCGAGTCTACATGCCCTAAAAATTACGTCGAATAATTTTTAAATATATAAACATAATTTATCGCATGGAAAATAAGTGGAGGGTAATTTTGATGAAAGACATTTTCATATTTAATATCTAATTTTGGAGTTGAGTTAAAATAGTAGACCTCTTTATTAATGAAATGACTTTCAATTACTTTTTTAAAATCTAATTTCATCTAATCGAATAATGTTTTTAAGAATAATTTGATGTAACTGATCTGCTCCGTTTTAACAGTTAGCATTATGTTCACTGTTTCATTAAAAAATTGAGACCCTAGATCATGTAAATATCTGCTGAATTTGTAACGTTTTTCTTATTGTGTGGTGCCACTTTTATAGTGTAAATTTCATCATTTCAGATTTTATTTGCGCCATTCTTAAAAATATTTAATGGGAAAAAAATCTCGCGACTAATCAACTTCTATTTAAAGAAAAAAAAAAATCCTTAAAATTCTAGGATGAAAACCGACATTCAAATCGGCATTTTCTGAAAAAAGGTATAATTATAGTGAGGTATTGAATCAAAAATTAAACAAAAGAGTATCTGTAAAAATGAGTTTCTGTAATTAAGGTTTCAATTATTCCATTATCAATTGCAAATTGAATTTTAGATGTATTCACAAAAGAATTTTAGTACCGAAATTACAGACATTTTAACAAGATTAAAAATATATAGTTGTTTCCACTTAAAAAATAGTTTTTAAATATTTTTAATTCTGACTAATCCATTAGTTGTTTTCGGAATAATTTGGGGGCAAAGATCAATTACATGTGAGTGTAAAAGCATGATGTGCAATGTTTCTATAAATAATTTATGACTCTGGATCATCAGGAATTATCAACATTATTCTTATGATGGCAATTTTATAATGAAAATAATTTTTATTGCGAGTAAATCATCACTGTCTCAAGAACAGACAATTTTCCTGATGTCATTCGTTTATAAGTAGAGAAATAAATAAATCAGGTGAATAAAGAGGAGGGGGGATCTTTGTAACATTCTAGGATGAAAGTTAATAATCAAATAAGAATTTCCTAAAAATGTATAACCATATTGAAATACTGGACAAAAGATAAGTATTTGAAATGACTAACTCAATCAAAATTTTACTAGTTATAATTTAAATTATACCATTTGAAATTCCGTATTATATTTTTAGATGCATCAAAATTCCCTATAAAAAATTCAGCAATTAATTAAAAGAATTGCACCAGTTTTTACAAAATATATAGCTGATAGAATTTTATGATTTAATTAATTATCATAAGAAACATTAACGTTATTTTTGTCTATTTCAAAAGCAAATCATGCTACTCTTCAACGTCTATTTAAAGAGAAAAAAATCTTTGTTACATTCTAGGATGAAAGTTGATAATCAAATGAAAATTAATTAAATTTATAACCGCAATGAGGCATAAAAAACTAAGCAAAACAGAATAATCAAAATGAGTAACTTTGTTGCTTCATTAAATTCTGAATTATTTCATTATCAATAACATATTCTTGTTTCAAATACATCCAAATTTAATTTTTAAAAATTCCAGCGATGAAATCTCAAACGCGTTTTTAGCAGAGTAAAAATAAATTGTTAATAGAATTTTATGATTTAGAGCATTTAAAATTTCACTAATTACAACTAAACTATTGATTTTTAGAAGGAAATTTTCCTAAATAATTGATCAGATGATTCTTTAAATATAGCTTTTAGTTTTCGATAATAATTGATAGCTACATAATAATAATTACTTCTACTAATAATGAAAGAATGGATATTGATTTTTTGTAATGGAAGGTCAGGATTCAATGAAATCTCCTTCCATATAATCTGTGAATATCAAAAGAACATTATTTTTCATTATCAAACAATTATTTGGAAATAATATGTTTTTATACAGTTCACAGCATGTTTATCTATCCCATATGACACTCTAGAAAAATGATGATATACATACGAGGAGAAATATGAATCTTCGGTTTTAATGTCATAAGAGACAAAAAAGGTAATAGTGGTTAATAAAAGTATATCACATACATATTTAAATAAGTATAGCATATAGTCAATGACGGCCGCGGTAGCCTGGTTGGTAGAGCGTCAGTCTCGAAACCTAAAGGTCGCGGGTTCTGTCCTCGTCTTCGCCAAATACCACCGTGTTGGCTCATGGCAGTTGGGGCACGTTAAATATGTCGAGACTGCAAAGTCCTCCGAGTTCCCATAACACCTTTGGGGGTACTGAATCAGGGATGAGTCAGTCTCTGATTTGGATCTAAATTCTGAATTGCGGATGAATGAATGAGTTCGACCGCCCCCTAAAAAGGGTCGTGTGTGTGAGCTACAAGTCAGACTTCTGCCCTCTGGGTGCTCAGGGGTCTTTACCCTCAGAAGCTACTGCAGCCCCTTTCCTTGAAAAACACGGACACGACAAAAAAAAAGTCAATGAAAATAATTGGGAAAGAAAATCTGAAAACCCTTAGTAAGAACAAAAGAGGCAATAAAAGCCTGCACTAAAATTGCAGAAGAAAGAAAACAGTGGTATGTTATATAGGAAATTTGAGAGAAGAAATGGAAGATTGGTAAAGATGAGATGGATGTATAATCTGGGCTTTCGAAAAAACACCTCCTGGACCAAATGAATTCCTATAAAATTTTTTAGACGATACAGGTTTCATATCCCTGTTGTTTGCAATCTCTTATGGTCCTACTACCGATATTTTTAATGGATTTAATTATTTTGTAAATAATTTCATGTGGAAAATTCTAACAAACCGATAGAAAATTTATTTGTCGGAATTAACTGCGAAAACTGAGTTCAGAATTTATCATGCAAATACAGTTCAAAACTGAAGGGTCATTTAATTACAGAATAAAATATTTTTAACTATAAAGCAGTATATATTATGGAGATTATAATATAAAATCTGTTAAAGATAATTAATTAAGAAAATTAGAAAAATCCATAGCTTTATGATTAATTATGAAGCTATTTGAATAATTGAATCTTGTAATCTAAATCTAATCATGAAATTAATGCGTTCAAAAATTATTCGGGGTCTCAGAATATTGTGAGGGTTCGAAAAAGTTTTCCATTCTGTCTATTTGATCATTTGGAATTGCGTAAACCAATTTTATTTCGCACTTTCGGATCAAAACTCGTGTTTTTTTTTAATGGAGGAACCCAATACATATACTTATAAATGTGAGAATTCGTTATAAGAAGTAAAAAAAAATATTTATTACATAAAATTCCTATTATTTTTAATAGTTTATTGTCACTTATGCACTTATTATTGACAGGCCGAGTTTGTGCAGTAGCTTCTGAGGGTAAAGAGCCCTAAGCAATCAAGGGCAGAAGTCTGATTTATGGCTCATATGAAGATAACACTCACACAATCACTTGCATAACAAGCGATTGTGTGAGTGGGAGGGGGGGGGCAATTTTCACTCACTTCACAGATAGTGCACTAGGTAAAGAGCAACTATCCCCGATGCAGGACTCGAACCCGCAATGCCCAGATCACGGGCAAAAAGCGCTGCACCTAGGCCTGGGCCCCAGTCATCTTGATATTCGTATATTCATTCATAAACAACTTTAAAGAAAGCAGCTTGGTCCAAATTAAAATAATAATTGGAATAGAATGGTGGTTGAGTCTTTCCATCAGGGTCGGTCGTAAGTTGATCCGTCACAGCAGCATTATTCAATTATATGGAAGGACTATGCAGATGGTGAGGTTAGTGAGCTGCAGGTTCACCCTTGTATGTTTCTCAAAAGCTTCCTTGCTGGTATGTTTAATTGAGGGCTCAAAAGCAATGCGAATTCCTCGAAACCTGAATACAGATGCAATCTAGGAAATATTCAGTAAGCTGTTTCAGCAGTAGGAGGTGAACAAAATAAATCAAATTCAAGGCAAACGCTGAGAGATTAGATTTTAGTCAAAAACAGAAAAAATTGATACAAATTTTTAAACAGATTGCTTTTCTGTGTACTTCTATAAATTCTTCTTGAATTACAAACACCAAAGTAGAAATTGCATTGGACTAGTGATTTTTGTTTGAGTAAAAGTATATTAATCAAAATTTGAACCGTTTCCTGTATGCCGTTAAATTGCAGCTGTTTTTTTCTGTTCATATTCACCAATGGATTTTTTATATTTTTTTTAATACGCTGTAAAAATAAAGGCACATGTATTCGAGTCTTCTAAATTCGTTGATCTGTAAGAATAAATAAAGTATCCCCATGTTTAAGCAGCTTGTGTGTTGACAGCAGAGAGTTGCAGTTAATAATGTAGTTTTAATCTTTCACTTCGTCAAACATAACACAATCGCTGCACATTATGTTTGAATTTTCCACTGTTGATTAGGATATCTTTCGAAATGAAGGAAAAAGTCGAATAAAAGTTTGATGAAATTTGATTATTTCACAATGAAAGTAAAATTACGAAACTGTGGAAGAAAAGAAAACAAAACAAAAACAATCCAAAGAAAAAATTTCCAAATACTTATTTTTTTTATCACAGTTATTTTTAAAAGATATAGATTTTGTCAAAAAAAGAACTAGACCAATCAAATATTACAAAAATAAATAAATAAACCATATTTGAATTATTATTTTATCTTTTTATACTTTTTTTAACTGTCGTTTGTAACTCCAAACAATAACAATATTTTTGATAACTATAAAATTCTAACATTTATGTAAAATTTTCTGGTTGCGCCATGCTACAGAAATAAAATTGTTCAAAATAATGATAAACGATAGATTTTTTTTAAAAAAATTCAATTTTTTTAGCCTTGATAAATGAACATAAATATCTTTAATCATTAGTAATTATATTTTCATATTTATTTAATTTAAAACTCAGTTTTGTATAACGCAGAGATATTTTACAAATTTTGCCACAAGACTCA
>JAPMOQ010001737.1:48190-61402 GCA_026543055.1 Argiope trifasciata | reverse complement strand
TTCAAATTTAATTTTTATTTTGATATGGAAATTTTGATACTTACATTATAAAATTTTCAAAATCTAACTATAATTTTCATTTATTAATATAATTCATAACTTTTTAGCAACAACTTTTTTACATTTATAATACAATTCATAACTTTTTTTTCTTTTAAAAAGAACTTCATGTTTTATTTAAATGTTTTTAAGAAATAGTTTTACATGCCATCACATGTAAAACCATGTATATTAATATTAATGAACCAATGCCTTTAAATTTAATTTTTGTTTTGAAATGAAAATTTCAATATTTAACATTATAAAATTTTCAAAATCTAATTACAATTTGCATCTATTAATAAAATTCGTAACTTTTTAGCAATATTTAGAATGCTTGAAACAGAAAAATTCGAGTTTAGAAGGGCATAAAATAGCAAAAATCTGCAGCTAAGAATAAAATTAAGAATTTTTTTCTAGAACCTTTGGAATGATAACATTGCTTCGTATCCTCTTAAGTAGATTATTAAAGTAAGTCTTGGAACAATAAAAGTTTCTCGCCTTTCTCAAACGTGATAGGATTATTTCATGTGGTTATTGGAGGCTTCTTATTGCTCAGGCCTGTCTCAATTTCTACCATAAGTCTAACTTTTTTTTACAGGATATCAAAGACCTTCTTTTTTTTTTTTTTTTTTTTTTTTTTACATTCTTCTTTGACTCTGTACTATTTCTGGAAAAATAAAGATATATTTGAGACGACTTCAAAATGGGAATGAAAACATTTTAACGAAATTATTAGAGGAATACTTTGCTTGAAGGAGAAGAGCTGTAAAAATAACATAAATGGGATCAATATCTGCGTATCCATAAAACCAACATGCTTCGTTTGGTTTTATAAAACATTTCAGTATTTTTTTTTATTTAGAATTGCTAATATTTCATTAACATCAATTAAAAATAAAAGATGTTTGCTAAATGCATCTTATAAGCCCAATTTCAGGAATCCGTTATTGTCTCTGGAATTGTTGAATCCGAAGAAAGAATAATCTTATCTCTGCTTATTTATACTTAATAAAACAATTTTTGGTTTAAAAAAATGTAGCTTCATCATGATGACTCAAAAAACCAGTGGACAGACTGTTAGAAAGCATGGTAGCAAGTCGAAATTTCCCGGAATGAGTGACCAGGAAATCTAGACGTGTTACCGTACTGTAACCGTAACTGTTCATCGGCCCTCTATCGGCCGCTGCCATGAACAATCAGTCCATGCCTTGGAAGCGAACGTAAAGCATGATGTAATCCCCGAATATTATTTTTATGCATATATGTTAAATGTTATTGTCCTAAATAGTTTTGTCCCCTTGTAAATCATGTCCTTTAATGTCATTAAATGTATTTTTAACTAAATTGGCATGATTTATTGGTTTTAATAGTCTATCCTGACAGAGTTAGACTTTTGGCGCCCTTTCGGTCACAGACGATACAAACGTAGAAATTATTGTTGTCGTGTCCGTGTTTTTCACGGAAAGGGGGTGCAGTAGCTTCTGAGGGTAAAGACCCCTGAGCACCCAGAGAGCAGAAGTCCAACTTCTAGCTCACACACACGACACAACCCTTTTTAGGGGGTGGTCGAATTCATTCATACACTCATTCATCCATCAGCAAGTCGGAATTTAGATCCAAATCAGAGACCGACTCATCCCTGATTCAGTACCCCCAGAGGTATCATTTTGCTATGGTAACTTGGAGGACTTTGCAGTCTCGACATATTTAACGTGCCCCAACTGCCATAAGCCAACACGGCGGTCTTTGGCCAAGACGAGGACAGAACCCGCGACCTTTCGGTTACGAGACTGACGCTCTACCAACCAGGCTACCGCGGCCTCAAACGTAGAAATGACAAGCAAATAAGAAATAGAACGCTAATAACTGAACAATGTAGGACTAAGGAAAATATACCGCTTCATGATGACTTAAAAATTTGTGTACAGACTGTAAAGGAAGATAAAAAGTACAAAGGCAAACTGGAATCTCAAATTTAATATTAGAAGATTCGATTGAAACATTTTCTTTTAAAATTGATTAAACATCGAAAACATATTTATACATTAAAATCGTTAATATAGTTGGAAAGATAATTTTTGTAAAATAAGATGTTTCAAAATTATTTCTACTGTAATATTTTTGCAGGTTACTGCGAAAAATGCTAACATTTAATTAAAATTTAAAAACCTCATCAGTAGTTTTCCCAAAACTTTCTCGTATACTCTGTCATAAAGTTGTTACCTCTGAGAATGACTTGCACAGCATTTGCGTACTATAGCTACAAAATATTACCATTTAATTTCGATTTAGAATTTCTACAGAATCTATTGACTCCTCACCGTGTTATTTGGAGATTAATCCTCCATAAGTAGATGTGGTTGAGATTCGAATTATTTATTACTTTTAATCTATTTAAATAAAAATGAATGTTTGTCTGTCTGTCTTTTATGCCTTCCTAAACTACTCATCCGATTGCGATGAAGCAGCTTATTGCTTACATCTACGGGATGGTTACAGGGACAGTACAATGATTTAGAATTAAATAAAAAAATCTCTCAACCGCAATTATTTATCAAGGATGAATCTCCAAATAACTCGTCGAGGAGACAATAGATTCAGTAGAAATGCTAAATGCAAGTTAAAGGTTAATATTTTGTAGCCATAGTACACAAATGCCATGCAACTCATTCTCAAGAGGTAACATCTCTATGACTGATTATGCGAGAAAGTGTTGGGAGACCAACCCTGGGGTTTTTTAATTTTAATTAATTTCTAGCGTTTTTCGCAGTATACTACCAACAATATTCTAGTACAAGTAATTTCGCACCATCTTAATTTTCAAAAATTACCGTTTCAACTATATTAACGATTCTATGGTATAAATATATTTTCTTTGTTTAATCAATTTTAAGATTTTTTTTTAATTTTTTAAGGTTTTTTAAAAGAAATTCTTAAAGAATTAAAAGGAAGAATTTTAAAGAACTAAAAGAAATTTTCTGAATTTAATCTTGAGAATTCTGAACGAGTATTAAACGAATCACGAGATACAGTTAATAATTCCTTTCATTGCCGTTTTGAAAGAGCTCCAAATTTTACAATTCTAAAAGAATACACGAATCTACTATATAAAAATGAATATTTGTTTGTTCGTATATTATATACTGTCGTACCGTTCATCTTGTTTCGATGAGGCATTGCCTAATTATTGATACTGTTTCGGATTTCCTATAGCCTAAAATCCGTCGGGTTCTTTTTACGCCTTGTATATATATAGTGGTTGTGCATGGTGTTAGTGATGATGATGACACACAATGATCAGTCCTTTAGTTGACGAACACAACACAGACGTTTATTTACAGGACGAGGACAGGACACAGACGACAAATATTTACACTACTATGTACAGGAGATAGCTATTTACTGCCGAGACGAATACACAGGACAGTACACTGCAGATAATAGTCCACAGGCAGAAGTTCTGTAGTGATAATGTCCACAGAACGGCCGACAGGATTCAGCCGGAGAGGGAATCTTTAAGGGATTCACTTTACACCTCCTGGGTCTCTCCAGAACAGGCTGAACTATTCCTTTGTCTCTTCTTGCCTTTGCTGTCGACTCACTACTTCGAACAACGGGACTACTCCTGAGTTCGGGACAGCTCCGTTCCCGACGACGACACAACGGGCTACGACACAGGCTTCGTCAGTATATGCCCCACAACAGTCCTCCGTTCAGGACTCCTCAGTTCAAGATCTCTCTCTCTTAGGTCTTCCCGATAAACTCCACAGCGCTACTTGTCTTCGTTCAACATCAGGCCGTACAGCGTCAGCTTCTCTCCACTGCCGCACTTCGGCTTGACTCCACTGAATTCTTCCTCAGATCTCCTCTCCCTTTTCTCTGCTGCTTCACTTCGACTCTATCCGACTCGATTGCTTTACCTCTTATTTGAAAAGTGTTTTACAGCTCATTGGGGTCGCAGGCCCCACCAACGGTAACGGTATAGCTCACGGAGCACCTAGCCCTTCAAGTTTGGGGCTTGATCTCCGGTAATGATGCAATTAGAAGTGGCCTGACTTTCGGTAAGTGCCGTGGCCAGCTTCGATGCAAACTGATGTTAATGAATAGCAGGAGTCAGATGATGGACTGAGGAAGCCAGGTAAAGTGAGCTGCAAGTCTGTCGTGGTCCGGGAAGTGGGGTGATCATCATCCAATAGTAGGATTAGGATTCAGGAGCTGACTTCGTAGAGCCAATCAGAGAGGTTCAGCTGGAGAAGCATGGGAATCGTCTCTGTGCGCTGAAGGGAGTCCAAAAGTTCGTAGTTAGCCAGGGGTTCTGGATAAAGTGTGCTACTTCGTGTAGCCAATCAGCAAGCAGCTATTCACAGTAAGGTAATAGAGGACTCAGTAGCAGTCAGGATGTTTAGAGAAAAGTGCAACTTGGAGTGGGAATTTTGCTGTATTTAAATATTGATAGGCAATTAATTTTAAAGAGTTAGATATTAGAGCGGAAAGAGAAAGGGCAGGCCCCACCACTGCAGCCCTCTTCCTTATATATACATCGGTGGTAGGCGGGGCTAACATTTTCTGGACCAATCAGGAGCGTTCTAGCTGGATCTCGGCTCCTAGTGGACGGATCGGGAAAATTCTCGATGTTTCAGGAACTTTCCATTTTGTCGCCAAATGGTCGCCAAGTTTGTCGCCAAGCCTTATGACCTCTGACGTCACACCCACTTACTATTCAATATATATTACTGTCAATCTCTCTTCCTTACGATGAGAACGTAACAATACATTGCTCTTAATATTATTTTTTTTCGGCGGCAGCAGCGCGCAGTGTACCAGCTAGTGTTAGATAATCGTACTATCCCTATAACCATCCCAGCTTATTCTAAACAATAAGCTGGTCAAGCTTCATCGCAATCTGATAAATAGTTAATGAAGTCATAAGAGACATACAGACAAACATTCATCTTTATTTATATAGATAAGGGGGAGACTCATCAATTATGAATTTGAATACAGATCATTATACCACTTAATATCTAAACTTTTTGACCTCTTAAAAGATAGATGAAGTGTTCATCTATGAATTGAAACCTTCAACATTGTTGCCATCCGCTATGAAAAGAACAGCGAAGTCTGTAAGGTAAACATCACTCAACAAAAACATACCCTGATATTTTTTCAGACTTCCAGAACTCAGTGGCAACAGAAGTGTTTACGATTTTTCCAGATGGCATCGAAATGTTTTTCTAACCCTTATTTTTCTTACGACTAATTGGCTCATTCCTTGAATTCAAATAGTCGAAGGATGAAAATAAGAATTCTTTTTCTATCTTAGTATATGCTAGAAGAAAAAGCGAAGTTAGATTTGAACATTTTTTAAAATTAGAAATGAAACTTTTGTTAAGATAATATAAATATTTTTCAAAAAGAGACTATATAATTAATTACTTAGTTTCAATATTTTTGAAGCATCTAAAATCTGTCAAAATAACTAACTTTTTAATAAAATGCCTGTTATTTTCTTAATCATTGATTAGAAGTTCTTTTCATTGTAGTTGATTGTCAAGATGATATAAATTTTTGCAAGTTTCCTATTTTTAAACTTTGTTTTAATTGTTATTATAAATTAAATCATATCTATACTTATAATAAAGCTCAATGTGTGTGTGTGCGCGCGCATGTGTGTGTTGACGCTCTACAGGCCAGACCGTTGGACCTACAGCTACCAAAGTTGGTACATGTATACCTTGGAGGTTCGGAATGTGCACCTCGGAGCCCTTTTTTCGAATTTTTAATTAGAATTTGAATTAATTAAAATTCAAGCGAAATTTCGACGTTTTTTCACTATAACTTCCCAAAATATTATTATACAAACATGATTTTTATATCAATTTAAAGATAAAAAAATTAGCTTTCTAACGATATCAGTTTTTTTAGTTTATAACGTAAGCTTATATTTTTAAAGAATTTTTAAAGAAATATTTTAAGCATGTTTTTAGCACGTGACTGGATAAAATAAAGTAAATATAAAATGTGATATTTTCTTTAAAGAATGCAAGGCAAAGGATTCTATGATCCTTTGCAATATTTAAATCATTAATTGAATAAATTATCTTTATTTATACAGGATTGAATTTATAAAGATATGCCTTCAAATTCCTTTCCAATGGCTAATTTGTAAAATATTATTAATTGGCATATATATTGTTTAATACTGTTAATTTGATCTAAATGAAGTAAATAATTACATTTTATGTAGTTTGAGTCAAAAAATGCATTTATGAATAATGAGTTTTAGATTTCTTCATACTTTGCTCTGTGAGCCATATTTTACAAAATATTTTTATTAATATTTTAAATAAAAGTTGCTACATCAATCAGTCTTCTAAATCAATCATTAAAACGGACTGATTTATGAAATTAAAGAATTTTATTAGGAAACCATGTTTTTTTAGAACCTTCCATCCATCATCTTAAAGAAAATATTCATTTCAGGCCAATCAATGCCCGGAGTTACTTCAAGGCTAATGAATATGTGATTTAATTTAAAATTTTAGAACCCATTACTCATGGCGGACCAGCTGGTCGCCAAAGGTGGCTAGTAGTTTATGTATCATTAATATTAATTATATATAGTTTATATATTATCAAATTATATTAACTATTACATTAACAAATGGATTGCCAACTACTAGTTAACTCATAGCCTTCTTTTCTAGGACCAAACCATCCATGTTATGAGATGACACCTTCTCTGATGAATCTTCTCTCTGATGACACCTTCTCAGATAACAAAGAAGGCGTCATCTAATTACATAGATGGCTCTGATATCAGGCGAAGGTAGTGGCAGTGAACGTGTTAAACCATATTATTGCATATACATTATTAAACTATACTTTGTTTTAATTATTTAACAAAAGGAATATGATTTGATAAACCGTAACTTGTGACTTTCAATATTTTTGAGCATAAATCTATAAATTTATAACAGTTGAAAGTTAAGAGCGGTTCAGGACAGACTTCTTTCTCATTTATAAAAATTTTGATTTGAACATTTTTATAAATCGAAAATGAAACGTTTGTTAGGATAATATAAATATTTTTCAAAAGATACTATCTAATTAACTACTCTGTTTCAATAGTTTTGAAGCATCTAAGATCTTTCAAAGTAACTAACTTTTAAAAAAATGTCAATTATTTTCCTAATCCTTGATTAGAAGTTATATTCATTGTAGTTGATTGTCAAGACGTAACGAACTTTTTCAAGTTTCCAATTTTTAAACTTTTTTAAGTGTTATTATAAATTAAATCATATTATAGTTTATACATTATTAAATTATATTAACCATTATATCAAACCATATTATTGCTGATACATTAGAAAACCATATTATTACTATACTATATTTTGTTTTGATTATATGATGATGATGTCGTGTCTCCACATAAAAGGGTGTAGTAGCTTCAGAGGGTGAAGACCCCTGAGCACCCGAAGGCAGAAGTCTCACTTCTAGTTCAAATTAAGATGAAACACACACATATGCTTTCAAAACACCTTTTTACAGGAAGTCACATTCACACATTTCATGAATAGAACATGGAACAACCATGCCCGTACCAATACTCAAACCCGGGAAGCCCAAATTACGAAGAAGACAGTCTACACCTATACCAGGACGCAGGCAATCTAAATAAGTTACTGGAAAAAGAAATTTCATAAATTCTAAAAGAGGTAGATATAATCATAAATTCTGCCCCTTTTCCAAATTATTCTACGAGCGATTCCGTAATATAGCAAAAAAGATTGTGTCAGTCTTAAAGAGCTAACAAAAGTACTTAGAACAAAGAAACAATATAGTGAAGAACTGGTATAAGCGTAAAAAAGATAATGCATGTTCTTAAAAATATCAAAAATTGATTAAGACAATGATTTTATTGATTGGTTCATAGCAGTAGTATCATAGCATAATGCCACGCAGTAGTATCTAAGTTAACAGAAGATAATCACGAAAGACAAGGACTGAGTATTTTCGAGTATCAGGAAATAGTATCAGTTGGAGACATCCGAAAACAAAATGTCAGACTGATGAAATCAACCTTAAGGATATTTCGGCATCAGTTCCAAATAATTCTAATAATGAATTATTGTTATACATTTAATAATATTATTTTGACATAAATTCCTAATTCAAGACATTTATTTAATTATTAATAAACCTTAAATTTGAATTTTTGTTTGAAATTGATTTTGGTATTAGCTCTTGATGTAGAAATTTTACTTTAAGAAAAAAATTCAATATTTATCAAGAATCGAAAATTATTGTATATGAATGCAATAATTTTCTCAAAAAGAAATATATACTTTTTAGCAAAAGGAGCAATAATTTGATAAACCGCTACTTGTGACTTTCAGTGTTTATGAGCGTAAATCTATAAATTAACAACAGGATAGACTTCAGGATTATATATTATTAAATTATATTAATCATTATATTAAACCATATTATTGCTTATGCATTATTACACCTTATTATTAGTAAACCATATTTTATTTTAATTATATTATGATGATGGTGAGGATGTCAAGACCGTGTTTCCACGGAAAAGGAATGCAGTAGCTTCTGAGAATAAAGACCCCTGAGCACCCGAAGGCAGAAGTCTGACTTCTAGCTCAAATGAAAGTGACACACACACTCATTAGCTTGCACAACCCCTTTTTACAGGGAAGCATATTTATACATCTCATGGATAGAACACAGTACAACCATACCGGAATCAGGACTCGAATCCGGGAAGCCTGGATCACAGAGAAGACGCTTACGTCTAAGCCAAGGCGCCGGGAAGTATTGTTATACATTCAACTATATTATTTTGAGAGAAATCCTAATTCAAGACGTCTATTTAATTATTAATAAGCCTTAAATTGGAATTTCTGTTTAAAAAGGATTTTGGTATTTGCTCTTGATGAATAAATTTTACTTTAAGAAAAAAATTGGCATTTGTCAGAAATTGAAAATTACTGCATATGAATGCAATAATTTTTACAAAAAGAAAAATAATACAAACGTGAAATAAAACTTTTTAACAAAAGGAACTATAATTTGACCATAAGTGAGATAAACCATAACTTGTGACTTTCAATATTGATGCTCATAAATCTATAAATTAACAACAGCTGAAAGTTAAGGTCAGTTCAGAATAGACTTATTTCACATTTTTTTAAAATCAATTTTTGCGTGAGACGCAGAAGTTGCGTGACAATCTTCATCTGATTTCACACTATTTAGCAAAGCATAAATCATTAGATTAGTTAAATCATCATTTGAATGTCATTTACCACAGATTTTTTCTCACGTGAAACTTTTATTAGCATTACAATATCTTTCACTAAACTGACCAATAGGACACACTCATTATAATCATCGTCATCTCATCCTTGGTGAAAGGGTACCAATGTGTACCGCTTGTAATATTGCTTTTAGTGTTAAACAGGTTTTGATCGAATGTCCGATTTCAATGTTTATTGTCATAATTTTTTCCATTAGACCTGGTGGGTGAAACATACCATCCAAATAGTTTCAAGTTTTTAAAAACCAATGGCTTTTATAATTGTATATAGTAATCTTTGACTTTTGTTCATGTTTCACTTTTTACATGCCTTCATTGTATTCATTTTATCACAACAAGGTTTAATTTAATTTTTAACATAATTGTACATTAATTTCCTGCATTTTAACTTTTATACCTTCCGTTTTTATGTATTTATTTGGTGGGGTTTTAAGCTCTGCCTTACTTCCTTGCCGTTAACTTGGCACAGCATGGCCAAACATGGTTTTTGAGCCAGAAAAAATCAATACAGCCAACCAACAACCAACCAGCCTTTGATACCCAGTACTTTAATTTCCTGTATTTTTACATTGATACCTTCCGCTTTCATGTATTTATTTGGTGGGGTTTTAAGCTCTGCCTTATTTCCTTGCCGTTAGCTTGGCACAGCATAGCCAAATATGGCTTTTGAGCCAGAAAAAATCAATACAACCTACCAACCAACCATTAAACTGATCTCTGCACTAGCACCTATCTCTGAAAATATTGAAACCGCAACTAACAGAAATTTCAATGAAATTCAACGAAACGAACTAAATAGTAAATTAACCACTTTGCTTTATGCCATTCACCTGACTTTATTGAAATTTGTAGTAAAAGCAAAAAGATGTAAAAATTATAAACACTATTCCTGGAAATATGTCCTTTATGGAAAAGACGTTTTCAATTGAATAATTTTAACTGCAAATCTATAACTTCAATCACTTAACGGTCATGATATATATGTATCTAATGATTTAGAAGATTTTAATGGGCCTCTAAATTTGGAATAAATGTAGAAAACAAAATGTTTCTAGAAAATACTAAGTATAGAAATTATTTCCAAACATGCAAATCAGAGTTTTAACCATTGATCATGATAAAAAGTTACAAACAATAACTACTATTTTCTATTACTTATTTCTACTACGATAAAAAGCTACAAATAATAATTATTATTCTTTTATTTTCAGAAAGATGCAGTTACAATAATACATTTATATTTTGCAAATTACGATGAATTACATCATTCACGATGAATATATTTCTCAAAATTTGTAAAAGAGATAACAGCACTGAAAAAATATGATCCGGCGTCCTATCATTGGGTAAGCGCGTCTTTCCCGTGATCTGGGCGTCCCGGATTCGAGTCCCAGTTCGGGCATAGTTGTTCTATCTGTGAGTAGTGTGAATACACGCCCCTGTAAAAAGGTGTTGTGCAAGTGAATGTGAAGCATGAAGTAGCTAACCTCTTGGCCCTAGTTGGCGCACTGCAAAAACAAGGGACGCTCATTTCGGCTTATATCGCCGATAGTATCTGTCAACGGGCTTGTAAATTGCTATAAATCACAAAAACAACAAGAAAAAATGAAGATTCTTTTTTTAATGCAAATGATATACAATCTTTCAAAGTGTAATATTTACATTAACTACGCTAAATATTTTTTTTTAATTTTATACGTCTTGTTACAAAAATCCTTAATCAATGTTTATAAAAATGGAATAATTGAAAAACATGCAGATTAGGCACTAGATTTGTTACTTTCTTGGCCACTCTAATTCCTTTTTATTTTCATTTGCAAATTTGTGGTCCCTTTGCTCTTTTCAGCATGCGCCAAAAGATATTTATTTCTTCAAAAAAGGGAATGAAAAGAAACATGAAATAAGGGATGATTACATTTAACAAAAGGATGAAATCAAATGATTCGAGGAATTATGAGGAATAATAATGACCCATCTTTCCACGTATCACCTTTTAACGAAATATAAATCGAAAAAAGTTAGTCTCGGGACCCTAAATAGAGCAATAAACATAACTCAATGTACATATAATCGAATACCATTAAAGGGCTCCCATCTTTATAAATCCCATATATATGAATAAAAATGAATGTTTGTCTGTATGTCTTTTAAGCCTTCCTAAACCGTTCATCTGATAGCGATGAAACTTGGTCAGCTTGTTGTTTACACCTACGGAATGGTTATAGGGATAGTACAATATTTTTAAAAAAATTTTAAGGAATTTCAACCGCAACAATTTACCAAGGATTCACCTCCAAATAAATTACCGAGGAAATAATAGACTCTGTAGAAATGCTAAATCCAAGTAAAAGGTTAATATTTTGTAGATATATAGTACGCTAATGCCAAGCAAGTAATTTTCAGAAGTAACAACTTTATTACAGATTATACGAGAAAGTTTTGGAGAGACCAACTCTGGGGGAGGGGATTTAAATTTTAATTAAATTTTAGCTTTTTCCGCAGTAACCACCAAAAATATTGCAGTACAAATAATTTTGAACCCTCTTAATTTTCAAAAATTATCTTTTCAACTATATTGACGTTTTCATGGTATAAATATATTTTCCATGTTTCATAAATTTTAAAAGAAAATATTTTAATCGCATTTTCTGAAATAAAACTTGAGAATTCCGAAAGTATATTAAACGAATCACGAGACACAATAGTTTCTTTCATTACCATTCTGAAATACCAAGTTTTAAAACTCTAAAAGTATACACAAGACGAATATATAAAAATGAATATTTGTTTGTTCGTATTTTATGTACTGTCGTACCGTTCATCCTATTTCGATGAAACATTGCCAAATTATTGATTGATTGCACTTTATATTAATTTTTCGGTGGCAGCAAAATGCTGGATACCAGCTAGTGTTTTATAAATATTACCATATATGTTTCATAATCGTTACATAGAGATCCAACATAGAGAGAATCCATAATTATACGCAATTTTGAATGAACAAAAATTTTAGTGACTTTTAAGATTCATGAAGAACAACCATAATCATATCGGGAAAACTACATTATTCATCAAATTTTGCATCGCCATAAATCTAAAATTACTGGTCTTCGGAAAGCTGTATATGCGTACACGTGGAGCATTCTATTATTAACGAATTCTAGGTATAACCTATTCAGGGAATTACCTCCAAATCTCCAAATATTTCTCCATTCTCAAGAAAGGCCACATATTTCACAATAACATTGCTATGAAGCTATAATTAGAGAAATCGGAATGAAATGTGTAATTCATTAAGATTCGGAATATAATCTTATAAAAGATAAGGAAAATAACTACATTAGCCTTAATTAGACGAATTTCTGGTAATGCATAAGCTCCTGTACGTTTGTTGTCGAAAGTTAATTACGGAAAAGAATATCAGTATTAAGGTATACTGATAAGATAGTAATGTATAGAGGTATCGGTACACTAATGACTTTCATTGGTCTAAGTAATGAAAAAATATTGTATAAGTGGTGAAATTTATATTGGTAAGAATATCAAATTAAAATTTAATCGAGGTATTAAAAATCCAAAACTTAAAGTCTATATAAATATCTATATAAATAAAAATGAACGTTGTTGAATGTAGAATTGAATGTTGAAATGAATATTGAATAAAAATGAATGAAATTTGCCTTAATTAGACTAATTTCTGGTAATGCATAAGCTCCTCCACACTTGTGGCCGAAAGTTAATTACCAAAAGAATATCGGTATTAAAGTATACTAATAAGATAATAATATATAGATAAGATAGTAATGATATATATATATATATATATATATATA
>JAPMOQ010001737.1:31991-48090 GCA_026543055.1 Argiope trifasciata | reverse complement strand
AGAATATCGGTATTAAAGTATACTAATAAGATAATAATATATAATAAAAGTTCGCTAATGACTTTCATTGGTATAAGTAATGAAAAATTATTATATAAGTGAATAAATTTATATTGGTACGAAAATCAAATTAAAATTTATTCAACCATAAAGATATTCTAGGTATTAAAAATAAAGAATTAAAAATGAATTCTCATATTGTTTTTGCGCTATTGAATGAAATTTCGTTTTTCATCTTTAATGATTATACTCTAAACGTTCCCTGATATGATAAGTTTGTTTTTCTGTTTTTTATTTAGTATAAATCTTTTTAGAAGATAGCTTGATTCAAATTCTATATTTCTTGCAATTATTTTTTAATTTCCTTTTACTGAAATAAATAATTGAATTATTTATGTTTATTTGTTTTATCGTTTGGCGTTTATTTCTTATCTCATTTTTTATAGATTGGTATCTTACTGTGGTTGTGTTTACCATTTAGGTTTGATTTGAATTTTTGGAAATGCTTTGCTTAATAAATTAATAATCTATTTTTGAATGGTTGAATTTATACTAATGTATTAATTTATACTAAGTAGAGAGGTATAATAATGTACAGAGGTATCAGTACACTAATGACTTTCATTGGTCTATGTAATGTAAAATTATTGTATATGTGGTGGAATTAATATTGGTAAGAACATTAAATTAAAATTTAATCAACAATAAAAATAATCGAAATATTAAAAATCCAATACTTAAAGTGAACTCTCATATTGTTTTCGCACTATTGAATGAAATTTCGTTTTTAATCCTTAATGACTATATTCTAAACATATCCTGATATAATAAGTTTTTGTTTGTTTGTTTTTGTTTTTGATTTAGAACAAATCCTTTTAGAGAATATTTTAATTCAAATTCTATATTTCTTGCAATTATTTTTGAATTTCATCTTACTGAAATAAATAATTGAATTATTTATGTTTAATAGTTTTATCGTTTGATGTTTATTTAATATCTAATTTTTTATAGATTGGTATCTTATTGTGGCTGTATTTTCCATTTAAGCTTGATGTGAATTTTTGAAAATGTTTTGTTTATTAAATTAATAATTTAGTTTTGAATTTAATTTCATTGTATTATACATACTAATTATTTTTTCGGAGAACATTTTTTAGGTATTTTCGAATCACAAAGAGTCAGTACTTCGGCAAAAGACAAACCCTTAGCAGAAAAAAAAACATGATTTGAACACTTGCTTAAACGTAACTATTCATAAAGTTCTCAGACCAGATTCCGTTTTTTCTTTCAATATTTTTAATTATATTTATTTTCTGTAATTTAAATTTAATGTTATTGATAATTTTATATTTGTTTCAGATGTAGCAATATTGGCTCTCTCTAAATACAAAGAGTCGTCCTTTTAAATTCTGTTTTTTGTTAGGAAATATTTTCTGAAAAAGTTAATTCCATAAAAAATTTTCTTCCAACTTAATGGTATTTCGTATTTTCCATTTTATTGACTAATGTATGAAATCATACATGAAAGAGTACATTCATGTTAAGTAGGGCTCATTAAGAGATATTTTTCTACACTACAAATTATTAATTAAACACTAATGTCTACAGGAACATTCCGGAGAGTTTTTAATTATTCCATACATTACGAGGTAACTAGAAGAGTTTAAGTTAAATATGTCAAACGGAAAATATTTGAAATTATTAAAATATTTTGAGAATGTACAGATTGTCTCAAAATTTAATGCTTGCTCCCAATTATAATGTACCAAAATAACAACATAAATAACATCTATTACCAAATGAACATAACAACATGGAGAATAGTATTAAATTATCGGAACTATTATTAAACAAATTCGGAGCATTTTTTTATGAATTTATCTATGCTTTTGTTGGAAAAAACTGAAACATATTTTTTTATAAAACAAAGAATGATTAAATGTCAAGACACTTGAAAAGAAATATTTGACAAAAATCAACACTAAAATTAATAAATAATAGTATTTATGTTTAATAACGGATAGTACAGTTTCCATTTCAAAACATCTGAATAGCAATTCAATTAGAATTAATTAAGATCTTAGAATTATATACACTGAAGTGACAAAAGTCATGGGATGACTGTTAATATCGTGTCGGTCCTCCTTTTGCCCAGCGAAGTGCAACAACTCGACGTGTCATGGAATCCACAAGTCGTTGGAAGTCCTCTGCAGGAATATTGAGCCATGCTGTCTGTATAGACGTCCATAATTGTGAAAGTGTGGATGGTGCAGGAGTTTGGGCACAAAAGAACCTTTCGATGATGTCCCATAAATGCTAGATGGGATTCATATCGGGCGATCTAGGTGGCCAGATCATGCGCTGAAATTGTCCGGAATGTTCTTCAAACCAATCGCGAACAGTTCTGACCCGGTTACATGGCGCATTGTCATCCATAAAACTCCCATCGTTGTGTGGGTTCGTGAAGTCCATGAATGGCTGCAAGTGATCTGCAAGCAGCTGAACATAACCATTTCCAGTCAATGATCTGTTTAGTTGCACCAGAGGACCGAGTCCATGCCATGTAAAAACAGCCCACACCATTATGCAGCCACCACCAGCTTAAACAGTGCCTTTCAAACAGTTTCGGTCCATGGCTTCGTTGGATCTGCGCCACACTCGAACTCTACCATCAGCTGGTAACAACTGAAATCGTGACTTATCTGACCACGCCACGGTTTTCCACTGGTCTAGGGACCAGTCGATATGCTCACGAGCCCAGGAGAGTCGCTGCAGGCGATGTCGCGCTGTCAGTAAAGGCACTCGAGTCGGTCTTCTGCTGTCATAGACCAAGGAAGACAAATTTCACCGCACAGTCCTATCGGACACATCCCTCGTACGTCCCACATTGATTCCTGCAGTTATTTGACGAAGTGTTGCGTGTCTATTAACATTGACCATTCTACACAGACGTAGGCGGTCTAGGTCGTTAAGTGCAGATGGTCGCCCACTGCGCTGTCCATGATGGGATGTGATGCCTGAAATTTCATACTCTCGGCACTCTCTTGATACTGTGGATCTCGGAATGTTGAATTCACTAACGATATCCGCAATGGAATGACCCATGCGTCTAGCTCCAACAAACATTCCATGTTCAAAGTCTGTTAATTCTCGTCGTACCGCCATAAATCACGAAAAACCTGTGCACATGAATAACTTGAGCACAAATGAAAGCTCTGGAAAACGAACTGCGCATTTATACTTTTTCGCTGCGATACTACTGCCATCTGTATATTTGCATATTGCTATCCCATGACTTCAGTGTATCCCATGACTTCAGTGTCACTTCAGTGTATATATATATATATATTTTACACACACACACACACACACGCACAGACACACACACACACACACACACACACATATATATATATATATATATATATATATATATAATAATTGTAGAGAAAATCATGAATTTCAATTTCCTTCATCAGTATTCCTTCATCATCAATTGTTTGTTTGTTTTTTATTTTATAATTGATGTCAAACACTATCAAATCCTCATATATATATAGACCAAATGAAACAATGTGCTCATTGATTTGGTATTAGGCCATATTTATTTATTGTAACTAATTACTCTAGACGCATTGAACAAACTTTTTATTACATTCAAAGCTTATTCAGTTATTCCAGCTACATTACGATGACAATTACCAAAATAGTTGGAATAGAAACCAAATTTTTCAGAAGAAATCCCCAAAAAAAAGAGGAAATTTAAGTTTTATCTCAAAATTATATTCTTACGTGCAAGAAATAATTATGTAGCTTAACAATTTATCCTGCAATAAACGAGTGATGATAATAACAAAAGTTTCTGCTTCATATGCAATTTCAACCAATGTCGATTAATCTTAGTTTATTTTTTGTTCTTTTTCAGGTGAACTTTAATCCTAATACATGCTATGGCTTCACCAACGGGTACTATAATGATCGCTCTCAATACCGTAGCCTGATCTTTTTTTTTTCAATAATAAAATTCGTTTACTTTTAGTCAAGTAATTATGGCAACAATGAAAAAATAGTTTTTTTATACCAATGTGATCATTTGCACAGAAATAACCCGATGCTAAAGTTTTTATAAAAGAACAAAAATTATAATTTCCAGACATCTAGAATTACTTATGTCTCCGAAGAAAATAAAAAGAATTTACAAAAAACCAAATCAAAATAAAAAGCATATTAAAATTTTCTCCGCCGAAAAACTCATTTGTGGCAAATACTCCGTCAAAAGAAAACAACATTATCATTTAAACATTATTATCATATCATCATAAAGAAAACAACATTATCATTACTGTAAATTATTTCCAACTTGAGTTTTATTATCTTTTCATCCCCTAATAACATTTTCTCTTTTTAATAAGAGGTGCATATTTTTTTCTAAAAATTAAATTCAAAATTTGATATCGAAGTATAAAAAATACCATTGGGAAATCTTAAGGGGGGAAAAACTTCTAATAAACTGATCAGAAGGTCGATGAACTAAAATCCTTGAACATTTCCTTTCTGTTCAACGTTAGAGCAATAAAAGTTGAAGAGTTTCACTCTTTTTTGCGTATTCTTTTGCACTAAAAATCTTCAACCTTTGGCCTTTCTTTTTGTATCTTGGACAATGTTAGAATAAATTCCAACTTAATTCCCTAAATCGGTTTAGTGAGCTTGTCATTCAGAGTTGAATTGGAGGTTAGCTGGCGCAGCTTTGTTTTTCGTTTAAAATGGGAAAAAACAATTTTATCGTTTGATCAAGTTGTTTACAGTTGTTTCTCTCATCGAATTAATTTTTAATGATTTTCTGCTGAATTCAATTTGCCAGTAAACTAGTTCGGATCGATCTTTTTTTTACGTGGGTGAATTCTATTTGTGGAAAAATTTAAGCAAAAATAGTAGTGGTTGTTATAAAAAAGGCTTTTTTAAAGATCAAATCACATTAATCACGTTAAAATTTAAGCAAAAATACTAATGATTCTGATAAAGCCTTTTTAAAGATCAAATCACGTTAAAAAATTGATATCATTTATTAGAGCTTTTGAAAAACACAATTAAAAGACAATATTCGTAAAACAATTTTTAAAAAAGCATATTGTATATTTTATTTTTTAAAAAAAATTTAATAGTTTATAAACATTTAAAAAGGTTGTTTTAATTTAAACAACCTTTTCATATTTTATTGGTGGAATTTCTACAGGACTTAATGCTAATGTTTATCACAAAACAAGTCGTAATAAATTCGTTATAATCGGATAACCTTTATTATTCGTAATAAATTCGGTATAATTGGTTGAAACGTAAATAGAGCTTGAAGGAATGGGCCACAAAGGTCCATGTCTTTGATAAAGAAGCTTAGTTAATAAACAGGGAGAACTCAAATATTAAATGAAAAGTTCAAGAGTCTTGTTTACGAAATATTTTACACATCCTACCAAGCCTCGAGATAATGTTATTTGAAATTTCCTTTAAGACGAGATTTAAGATCTATTTACATGTTAATAGTTCTGCCTCGAAAGACCTGTTTGGCAAACAGGACATTAGATCATTTCTCAAGTGCCTTTTAACCCAGGAATAAATTCCGTTGTTAAGGAGCTTTAGATGCTTAATATTTTCGGAGCGTTAGTTAAACAAGGAACAAAGCAAAGGTATGAATAATACATTCATGTAACAACTCTTCTGATAAGAAATGCATGAACACTTTCGAGAAAACGTCATCATTAATTATCAATCCTGGTCCGGCATTAGTGAAGAATTATCAAGTAGAAAATAGTGAAGACTGTGATTGTTGACTTGTGTAAATGTAGAATCTCTGAAGATATCTGGATGGTTTGTCGTTACCTTCATTCCATCAAAACATTTTTTATTTATTTCCTTTTTTTCCTTACTTCCATTCTTAGCCTATCCATGGTTAGATAACTTAGTGTTATAGGAACCGGGGGCACAAGATGGCGTTATGTAGTGCTAAGTGTAAATGTAGAATCATGAGTAAAAATTATAATTTATTTAACACATTGTATGCGGGTCACGTACTAGTACGTTTTCTGACGATTGATACTTGAGCGCTGACCACGTACTACTACGGGTTAGGGTAACAACATGGTTTGTTTGTGGGTACAAAAATATACAGGAAAACGAATTCGAATGTTCTTGTCTACTACATAGATTCTGGAAAAATTGAGGCAAATAAAAACTAGTTTTTACATCTGTCGATGCGGAACCACAGAACGGGAAGGATGATTAAAAAAATCAATTTTGATTTAAAATTAGCTTTTTATTTATCCTTGCGAAAATGAGAGAAATTTGCCATGTTCCTCTACATAGAGGAAAAGGCTTTGAACGGTACCACACTGTGAAACATGATTAGTTTAATGATTGCTCTTTTCATTTTTTATAATGTAAAATTTTTTTATATATATAACATAATTCGAAAAAATTAAAACTATATACTACTATTTCTACTTGATTTTTTATATTTTGGATACTATTATAAATTTAACTACTAAAAAATATATTTTGTGTTTACAAAAATCTTATGGTTGTTATTTATATATTTGTTTATTTATTTCATATAAAATATGAAAAGTTGGTTAAAGATTTACATAATTTTCGATCTACTGAGATTTAACTGAATAACCAAATGTAAGCGCAAAACGCCCGCTCCAGGTACAAGTCCGCTGCAAAATGTACCAGCACACAATGTGTTAAGTATGCGAACCGGTTTTTTTTTAGAAAAATTGTCCTAAGACTGGATTTAATGAGACTGTGAGGTACAATTCTATCGAAAAGCACACCAGATCATTCAAAGATTTGAATTTAAACAAGAAGGACGGCTTTAATATAAGCAGTCTTTTTGCATTAATTAAATTAATTTATTTTGATAACGATTTCTGAAGGCAAGTAAAAAAGTTACCAGAATTTCTGCTGTAAAGCTAATAAAATAAAAGATCAAGAACTCGGTGTGCATTGAAAAAAAAATTAATTTGGAATTTAATTCAATTTCTCAAATTTCCTGTAGATATGATTGTATGGTATACTTCCTGGCATCCGGTGCGTTGCTCTCTCAGAAAATTTTGGAAATATCATTTGAAATTTAAAATAACTCTCTTGTTTAATTAGTAATGATAGAAAGAATAATATTTATTTTTTGGAAATGAATGTATTCATTGAAATTGAGTGATACATAAAGAAGAATATTAATATTAATTCTATTTTTTTAACTTTATTATTGATGAATTAAGGGTTGGCAATATTTTTTTCCATCTTCAGCAGTAACAAATAAGTGTAAGTAATAAGTGTTCAAAGTTTCATCGCAATCGGATGAACAGTACGACAGCTCATAAGAGACATACATACAAGCATTCCTTTTTATTTATAAAGATTTGGATATGATGCATATATGATAAAAAAATTATATATATCTGATATATTCTATGCGCAAAAAATAAATTTGTAGATATTTTTTGCGAAGTTTGTTTATAATTTTCAATTACTTAAATGTAACATTTCGGTATTTCATTAATTATAAATATTTAAAGATTTGATTCTTTTTAATGCTGTTTTTCTCAGTATGTTATTTGAATTTCAGCTAATTAAAGGGCATCGATTTACAAATGCTGAAGGATATGAAAATGTGTATTTTAAACTTTAATTGCAGAATAGTTAAAATGCATAGTGCAATGGAACAAAAAACATATTTTAATTTAGCCCAGAATATTCATTTAATAACATCGTTTGTATGTGTGTGTATTTTTGTAAAAATTACAATTTCTTGTGATAAAATTTAACAGAAAAACTTATTCGGAATTCTTTATAAGAATTTTTATGAAAGTAGTATGCAATTTCACTATTTGACGCATACGTTTATTTTTTTATTAGGAGATAAAAGATAATTTCTAGAACTTTTTATTTACTTTAAGTCATTTTCTTATAGATTTTTCTTATTTTTATATTCAATATCTCATATAGAAAATACTCGCAAGATTTTTGCATTCCATAACCCTATCTCCTGCTAAATTTCATTCAATATGTGAAAGAAAAATGTCTGTCTCCCTTCACAATAAAATATATACTCACTAAAGAAATGTATGAGATGAATACCAAAATGTCCATTTACATATTACAAAATAATATTCCTTTATTTACCCTCTTTTCAGTTACATATTCTTCAAAGTCCACACAAAAGGGAAAAGTCAATCCAATTTATTCATTGTTCCTTAAGTCAGTGTGTTAAAAAAATCGATGCCGGATTCAACAAGTGGTGTAAGAATGAGAATGTATGAATAGAACGTATGTGGGCATGGGTGTGGTTCATTCATAAATACCTCTGCCACAATGTTTGATTGCTTATTTGGATAAAGGTTCTCGAAGTAGTTTCTCTTCCATTATCGAAATTAATTTGAAAAGACGCTGATTATTGAAATTTAAAAGCACTCTTGGTGTTTGTTAATTTCTACAGTGTTTGATTGCTTATTTGGATACTTATTCGGAAAACTGATTATTTGGATAAAGGAAACTAACTTCGAGAAATTAGTTTCCCTTCCATTATCTAAATTAATTTCAAAACGCTCTGCTTACTGAAATTCAATACTTATATTATACTTATTATTAATTATTAATACTTATATTTGGATAAAGGAAAACTGCTTATTATCGAAATTAGTTAATCCCTTCCATTATCGAAATTAATTTCAGAACGCTCTGATTTCTGAAATTTAATACTTATATTATACTTATTATTAATTATATTTATTAATACTTATATTTTGATAACGAAAAATTGCTTATTATCTAAATTAATTTATCCCTTCCATTATCGAAATTAATTTCAGAAGGCACTGATTACTGAAATTTAATACTTATACTTATTAATACTTATTAATTATATTTATTAATACGTATATTTGGATAAAGGAAAATTGCTTATTTGGATAAAGGAAACTAATTTCAAGAAATTAGTTTCCCTTCCATTATCTAAATTAATTTCAAAACGCTCTGCTTACTGAAATTTAATACTTATATTATACTTATTAATTATACTTATCAATACTTATTAATTATACTTATTAATACTTATTAATTATACTTATCAATACTTATTAATTATACTTATCAATACTTATTAATTATACTTATTAATACTTATTAATTATACTTATTAATACTTTTATTTGGATAAAGGAAAATTGCTTATTTGGATACTTGTTTGGATAAAGGAAACTAATTTCTCGAAATTAGTTTTCCCTTCTATTATGGGAATTTATTTCAAAAGGCGCTGATTACTGAAATTTAAAAGCACTCTTGGTGTTTGTTAATTTATATCAAAGTTTTTGGAATTGGTGGCATATCACTAAATTTTTTGGTGGGCAATATTAATATCGAATTGCGTGACATTTAAAAACACTATTTTCAGTTTAATGTGAAATTAATTAATAAAATTTGGAAAAAGGGCTTTTTTAATAATTTTAATGCTTTTCAATCTTATGAAGAGAATATTTTGTTAGTAAGAAAACATTCCTTTATTTTTTTTGTGTGTGTTAGAAGAATAATTAGAAAATTTGTTGTTGTTAATTAGTGGAAAAATTCAACAATCAGTTTTTAACTATACTGACTTTTAAGCCTCGCTTACGGCAAGTAAATCCTTTTTTGTAGTTATGTTCATAAATGTGCATTTGATTAAAATAACAAAAAGAAAACTGCATAGATGAAATTTAGAATGTGATCCCTTTCACACACGTTGTAGATGTATATCATTTTATTCTCTCTAAATTGGGATAGGTTGATGTTGAACAAAGATTTCTTCATCATATGAAACTGCACAAAATATTGCTTTTACAAAAGTCATGTTAATATCTGGGTATCCATTCATATTCATTAAAAAAAATAGAATGCGCAATATATATATAAGCAATTGTATTTCTTAGTCTAATTTAAATCTGAAAAAATTCCTATGCTTATCTTAGCTTATATTTCTAAAAAGTTCTTTTATTTATAATTTGAATCCTTCTTTTCCATTTAATTTTTCCTAACACACACTCTAAAAAATTTCTAAAACTTAATTTTCCCTCATTCAAAGCGAAAGAATAAAACTTCTGAACTTATACACATTCCTTTAAAAGATATCTAAGATTCCTTTTCCTAAAAATTCTTTATATTTTTTTCTTAGTAAAATTTCTGAAAGAAAAACTTCTCTCACTTTATTCTTAGTCACGATGTAAACAAACATGTATCTTGGTCATCGATCTTTTCCGTTATATAAATAAGCCTCGCGTAATGAAATTAACTGAATGTTATTTCAAAAAATTTTCTTCTTTTCAAAATGCACATAGTAAAGCGGAACCAAGATGTTCATTAAAAACAGCATTTGTGAAAACATACAACACACAAGCATTTAGCATATACCAGGAGCTATTAAGTTGGTGAATAAGTTTTTAGCGTATATTTTCTTTGTTTTACAACTATTTTTTTGCTGTTTGACAAAGTGTATAGTATTCATTCGATCGTCCCCTTTCTGCTCTACAAAACTGAGATAATCGTCTTTTTGAGTAATTTAATTTTTTATTACTTTTAAGGCTTAGAAATGGAATATCCAGGAGGTAAAAATCGGGATTTTCGACACCTGCTCTTCTTCGTTTTTCATCGAGGCCAAAAAGCTGATTAAGCAGCACGGGACATTTGTAACGAATACGGAGAAGATGACATAAACGAGTATACACCACGTAAAGAGTTCGAAAAATTCAGAAATGGCGATTTGAAGTCCACTACTCGTCCCTCGAGCTGGGAGGGCATTGTGGAAAGTGGTGTTGGCTCAGAATAGAACCCGGGACCTTTGGGTCTGAAGCCTAGTAACCTAACCACAAGACAAAAGCAATTCCTCAAACCCGAAGATGTTATCTAGCTGATTAAGATATCACCACACCATGGTGTACAGGGAAATGCTAGAGAGGAATGTGACGGTCACCAAGGAGCAATGCATAGCCCAGCTACATCGCGTGAAAGAAGCTATGCGACTGAAAAGACACCAACGACAAGGTCAAACCATACTTTTTCACGACAACGCCAGGACTCATGTTGCACAAATAGTCAAAATCAAACTTTAAGAGCTCTAATGTTAGCTCTTTCAGTATCCGCCGTATTCACCGGACCTTGCACTGTCGGATTACAATCTTTTCCCCCTCCTTGGAGCTTGTTACCTTCGACAATGAAGAGGACCTTAAAAACTAGCTCAACAACATCTTCGATACCAGACCAGGCAATTTTTGGCAGAGTGTCATCAATAAATTGATCGAGAGGTGGGAGGAAATCGCAAACAGCAAAGCGAATACATAAACGATTGATTGTTATTACTATTGATTTTCTTTAAATAAAGATAAAAATGCAATGAGCTAATTCCCCAACCCAATAAATAACACTAACACAAAGTAGCTTTTAGCTCATTTTATTGATTCAACTCCAGAGAGATATTTTCCAGTTTCTTTCGAGTTTATAATGTGGTTATGGTGAATTTTAATCTAGTTATGTGGCCTGGTGGTAAGGTCTCGGCTTCGGAACCGGAGGGTTGCAATTTCGAGACTCGATTCCACCGAAGAACCGAAGCGGTCTCTTGCACTTATACATTATAAGTACTAATAAATGATGTAACCGTAACTGTTCCTTGGCCCTCTAGCGGCCACTGCTATGAACAATCAGTCCATGTCTTGGAAGCGACCGTAAAGCATCGCTTCTTATTTTAAGCGTCTTATTTCAATGCATATGTGTTAAATGTTATTGTCCTAAATAGTTTTGTCCCTGTGTAAATCATCTCCTTTCATGTTGTTAAATGTGTTTTAACTTCATTGGCATGGTTTATTGATTTCGATAGTCTACCCTGACAGAATTAAAATTTTGGCACCCTTTTGCTTACAATGGTAAATTTGGAAAGGAATGTAATTAAAAATTAGAAATATATAGCAAAACGAAATATTTCACAAAATTAGATTGTAAATTGAGGACTACAAGTAGTAAAAATGCAAGTGGTAAAAGTAAAATTCCAGAGAAATTGCAGCTATCTTCGTATTGATGTCATACTTGAATAACTTTACACCTAAGTATTTCTTTGAGTTACAGAGTGAACCACCAATAAACTTTTTACCATATTACAAAGACTGAGTGATACAAATTAAAAATAGGTATATTATTATAATTATTTTAGAAATTGCTTTGTTTAGCGCTTCTAATCTGGAATTCAAGACTGCGCATTTTACTTTACATGAATAATGTTCAAATTATTTCTAAAGAATATTTGATAAAACAAATATTTACTGTAAAAGAATTTAAAAATTAAACAATTTCGTGTCATTTTTAATTCATGATTTGAAAGTTTGATAAGATCTTAAAAGAATATCAATTTGAATTACCTTGTGAAAAATGAAAAAAAATCAATCCTTTAAATTTTTAAATCAGCAAAACCTATAGTGAGTGTAAATAACCCTTACACTCACCTTCTTGCGACATGATACCCGAAAATTCTGCTAACTATCAAAATTATTTTAATGTCACATACAGGGGCCGCGGTGGCCTGGTGGTAAGGTCACGGCTTCGGAACCGGAGGGTTTCAGGTTCGAGACTAGATTCCACCGAAGAACCGTCGTGTGAGGGGGTCTCTTGCAAGTTAAATCTGTCAGGCCAAACGTCCTCCCGCTGGTTTGGTGTGGAGAGGGGGAGTTCCAGGTCAGGTGTCTTCTTTGTCGTCCGACAGCAGTTCGAAATGACGAGATCCATCCCAAAATAGCCCTAGAGTTGCTTTACAACGGGACGTTAATATAACTAAACTAAACTAACTCGAGTTTATAAGGAATTTTTCCACAAATAATTGCCTAAGATCTTGTTTCCTTATAGAAATAAATCCATAAAACTTACAATTTCAAAAACTTGCATTTTTGTCGCCAAAGTCAGCGGCCACCACAGAATTTCCTTTGCGTTAATTCACATTTAAAAAATCCAGGCTTACAACCTTTTTGATAATTTTGTTATAGATAAATCCTTAAGAAAAAAATGCAACTGCTACTTAAATCGAATCATATCTGCTACTTAAATTAAATCAAGTCAACCAAATAAATTCTATGTAATCGTCATGTTTTAATTTTCTTCTAATCATTCTAATATGCTAATGTATATAAAAGTATGACTCGTGCTGAAATACTTTTTGGAATCATAAAAATTCAAAGCATCTTTTGATTTTAATGTCAAATAATGATATCAAAAATCTTTTAATAAAATTTCTCAAAAAAAAATTAATCTATTTAACAAAATACAAGCAGTAAAGAAAATAAAAATCGTCGATTGGTTAATAACTTGATATTTATTTCTATTTTAAAAGAAAGACTATAAAAATCTTCAGTTATTATTACACCCAAAAAATAAATTTTAATAAACAATATTTATAAATTTTTCAGTAGAGCAGCAAAAATGTATAAAGATATCTCGCTTTCAATGCATATCAATGAATGTATAAAGATATGAAAATTTTTTTTACGAAATGAGTTCTCTACTTTTATTTTAGAACAAACCGTTTTCCAATAAAAATCCTATCTAAAAACTGGATAAATTTTGTAGATAAAAGGAGCTTCAGAAACATTCATATCTGAAACTTTGTAAAAGGTATTAAAATATTCGCATTCAATAGTTTTCCGAGAAAATGACTTTTGATTTCTTTTGTATGCAAGTGCGTGAAAACCAGATTCATCACAAAACAGGATCAACACTTTTTATTATTTTGCAAGGGGAAAATCTATATAAGTAATTCTGGGGATATTTTTAAAATTATTTCTACTAATTTAAGATTTAAAAAAAAAACAATTTTAGTCATGAAACTGGTTTAAGAATTTTTAGAGACGAATGATTACTATGAGATACATAAATGTTTTCTTAATATCATGAATAATAATTTACTATGCTATCATAAAAGTATCAAAATATTCACATTCAATTTTTTTCCGAGATATTGACATTTCGGTTTCTTTTGCATGCACGTACATGAAATCCAGGTTCATCACAAAACTAGATAAACAATTTTTATTATTTTGCCTGTGAAAAAGCTATATAAATAATTCTGGAGATATTTTTTATAATTATTTCTTCACATTTAAGATGGAAAAAAGCAACTTTAGACATGAAACTAATTGAGGAATGTTTATAAACGAATGACTAATATGAAGGAAATAAATGTTTTCCTGAATAATTATTATATCAAGATATATAATTTGCAACATTTGCATATCATATATTATTATATCTACAGCATTTATCATTTATATATTTTATATCATATATTATTATATCATTTTACAATTTATATATCATTTACAACATTTATATATCATATATATATATCATGAATAATAATTTACTATGTAAATAAGAAGTTTAGGTTAGTTAAATAAAGGTTCCATTTAAAGCTACAATAGGGCTATTTAGGGACGGCCCTGATAAATTTGAACTGCGGTCAGATGATGAACGAAGCCTGAGATGACAACCCCCCCCCCCCCCCCACCCCCCCCCCACCGGGAGGCCGTTTAGCCCCGGTCACCTTAAACCTTTCCTTGCCTTATCCTCCACTGGTATCAGGAGCATCTATCTAACGAGATGACCCCCTTCTTTGCTATCTTTTAACTGTAGTGGAAGAAGTGTCATCTAATCACAAAGATGGTTTGGTCCTAGAAAAGAACGCAATCTACGAGTTATCTCGTTTAGTTAATTTAGTTTAGTTATATTAACGTCTCTTTGTAAAGCCCACTCGAATTTTGAGCCACCGTCAGATGACAAAGACGACACCTGAGCTGGCACCCCCCCCCTCTCCACACCACACCAGAGGGTGGACATTTAGCCTGACGTGCAAGAGACTCCCTCACACGAAGGTTCTTCGGTGGAATCGAGTCTCTGGTTCCGAAGCCGAGACCTTACCTTGTAGTAACTTTCAGCAAGACGACCTTATATGGGCAAAAAGTTAATATACTTATCTTAAATACACTTTAATTCAATTTATACATTTTATGGTATTAATTAATAAAATACTTCCTCTCTTCTTTTATATTCACGCAGTATGACATATTTTATCTTATTTAAATAAAGATGAATGTTTGTCTGTAGCCTTTAATTCACTATGCCACCGAATGCTTACTGACTCTCTCATGGCACATGAGAAAGCCAGAGGCACGTTTTGAGGAAGAATGGTACAGGAGGGTTGCATCGAACACGCATTCACGCAGCAAGATCTACTCCATATTAAATCATATCCATAAATACCAAGACCTCTTCAGGATTATACAATAGCTGAGACCAAATTGCCAATCATAATCAGCCGAAAATATAACTTCAAAAGTGTAACTTATTTTTGTTCCCCCCACGTAATTTTTACTTCACCCAAAAACTGAATGTAGTCGTGTAAGATTCGACACCAATGGGATTCTCTCTGGAGATACCTGGATGGTTTGCCGTCTCTATCTTTCTTTATTTTTATCTCTTTCTTCCTTTTTTTTCCTTCCATTTTGTGCCCTTCTAACCGGTTAGATAACTTAATGTTATAGGCACCGGGGGCCCAAGATGGCGTTGTGCTATGTTATGTATGTCTTTAATTCGGTGCCGTATTTCTCATTATATTTTGATAAAACTTTCAATACTTATTACTTGCACTTTATTGGTGGTTATAGGCATAGTAAAAATATGTAATTTATATAAATTGTTTTTGGGTCTATTTACCGCATCTATTAACCAGGGATTATTGTCAAATTAACTCGCCAAGGGGACGCAACAGTTTTTTCGCATAACCAGTTGTATGCTGGATGCTACGAGTCGGACAGTCAGGAAATTATTTTGTTTCTTCTGAGTGCAGAAAAACAATATACTGCCTACCTTAAAGCTCTTGAATAATATAATATAAAAGAATAGAATAAAAATAAATTACACTTCTCTTTTAAATATCATTCAACTTCAATGAATGTATTCATTTAAGATGTTATTCCTAACTAAACAAGACAGTTATTTGAATTTTCGAATGATGTTTCCAAAATTATTTCTTCTGCGGCAACAA
>JAPMOQ010001737.1:16723-28964 GCA_026543055.1 Argiope trifasciata | reverse complement strand
ATTCTAATCATCAAAAAATTCGAACTCAAGATTTTAATGCATATCTACTTTTTAGATCTCCATAAGTTCAAAAATTACATTTTTGTAAAATGTCTCTCTATCTGTGACAAAGATAACTCAATGCGTTTTGTGATAGGAGGATGGTTTTGATATGCGATCTTTACATCAAATTTTTAAGAGGGATGATCCAAAAAAAGTTTACAAGCAGCAGTGTTTTGAAAGCAGAGATTGTGGATAGGAATATTCTTACCCAGAGTGAAGACAAATGGCCCTAGTTGTCTAGACGGGTCGTTCGTGCAGATAGTGCTAGTTCTGAAACCTCAAACAGCGACAGTAATGGCAAGAAGTTTAGAGAAGTGGTCTCGCACAGAGGTGCTAGCCATGATACGATTTCTAAGGGCCAAGAATGTGTCTCAATGGGACATTCACAGACAAATCATTGAAGTGTATGAGGGAGAAGAAATGAAGAGACAGTAGGTGGCGAAATGGTGTGGTTGTTTTGAAACGGGCAAATATTATCTGGAAACGTTTAGGTAGGAGGTTTTTAGTCACTCCCACCCCATAAAGCCCCTATACTCCCAGTGACTATTCCCTTTTCCAGCCATTGACGAAACACTTATCCGAAACAAGGTACATATCAAACGGTGATGTTCAAAAAGATGCCTAGAACTGAAACTGAACCTAGTGCTGAATTGTTTTGATGCACTGAAATCCCGAAACAAGCTGTTTTTTTTTTTATTTATAAGAACTATATTTGTATGTATTTAATTTTAGAATAATTTAGTGCAAAGGCATGAGATAAAATCTTTGTTATGAAAGTAAATATCAAAACTCTGCGAAATATTCTCAAAGTCTCATATCTTGGGAATGACTATAATTATATTTGATATAAAAAAAATATGAAAGTATCCGACTACGTTAGAAAAAAAAATTAAAAAATCGGATTTTTTAAAAACTATTTATGATTTTTTAAATTTATTGTGAATTATAACCCCTAAATACAAAAAAAATAAAATATTTGAAAATAAAATATATTTTAAGAAGTAGGAAATTTTGCCGTACATTTTAATGAAATTATACAAAAACGATTAACTCTCTACACAAAATGGTAATGCAGGAATCCTATTTTTCTTTGCTCACAAGTTATAGAATATAATGATGAATGAAATGAACCAAAATCTGAAAAACATTTTGAGATGCAAAGAGGTTATGGGTAAAGACATACGTATATATGTGCATATACATATATATGCATTTTTTCCATAAATTCGCAAATTAATTTTTCTAAAAACACCTATAAATGAAAAAGTATTTGGCCAACAATAAAACTTTTCGTTCATTTTATTGCCCATATCATTTAAAATACATGTTGTAATTTTTATGTATTCTGTTAGTTTTTGAAATATCATGTTAACGGTGAAGAACTTTTATAAGCATTAAAAATGTAGTTAAAGACAAATTTTAGACAAATTTGAAAAAATATTTTTTGGTTAAAATTTGCCTAAATAATAGGTCACAGGCCTTTCTTTTCTTAGAAAGGGAGAACTGTTTTGTAAAGTCTGAACTACAAGAAAAAACAATTAAAAAAATCACCAATGTGGTCGAAAACCAGCGTTTTTAATGTAGTCGGATACCTTAAAGTCTTATATTATAATCAATTAATGTTATTAAAGTCAATTAAATATTAATATTATATTAAATCTTTCGACTAATACTAAATAACTTTCGACTAATAATATCTAAATATAAATATTAACATTGTATTACATTTTTTAATATTATTGTCAAAAAGCATTAATTAATACGCGATAAAAGTTTTCAAATTTTAGATAAAGATTTATTCCCAAAAATACTTCGCAAACGTTTCAAAAAGTTTATTTTTGTAGTTTTTAAAGATACATCCATACTTTTAATATTTCCTAAATAATAAATAGCTCGCTAAATAAAATAATACATCTCTTTTTTATTGATGATTATCATCTGCCTACGTATAAAAGCATACCAATTGCGTGATACATTTTTTGTAGGTTTAACTGCTTAGGTAAAGGCTACGCTGGGTAAATGGTTCTACAGATTACTTTGGCCAAAAAGCATTGTTTATATTCTTTTGTTTCCAAAGAAACAAAAGTGCATCACTAGGATTTTAGGTGCAAAAGTAAATACATGATGAATGAGGAAATCTGAAATTTCATACAAAGTTCAGCACATTTTTGCTCGTTGAAGTCGTGTTATCTCCTGGGGAACAAAATAAACATTCACAAAATACAAATAAAAAAAAAACATTAAAGGTTTTAAGAAAATGATTTTATATTTATTCTTAGTAATGTTAATTTTTTAATAGAGAAAAAACAAAGGAAGATGTCAATTTACATTAAAGTACATTATTTAGAAGTAAACTTATTTATCAGAGATTAATTTCTACCGATGACCGATTAATTTAAATTTCAGGTGATTCGATTTCAGTTTTATATTGTTACGAACCTGTAATTTTGCTTTCCCGCACTTATAGTGTGTGTAGAAAGAAAATACATTATATATAGTATTAATATCATAAGAAAGAATATATATCATATATGGTATATATATCATAAGAAAGAATATATATCATATATAGTATATATATCATATATAGTATATAAATCATAAGAAAGAAGGATTTATAATAATGTGTATTGGATGGTACCCGGATGTCGCGTTAGTGATCCCACAGCTTGGCGACATATTTGGCGACTTGGGATACAAATTTGGTTTCCATTAAGCTACTCGTATGACAAAAGGGATAATACTCGAAACATCGTCGTTATGACTTATTAATGAAGGTATTTTTAAGTATATTATTAAGTATATAAGCAAACTGATTAATCAAAGATTAATTTCGAAAGCAATTTAATTGAAATTTCAGCTGATTCGGTTTCGGTTTTATATTGTTACGAACCTGTAATTTTGTTTCCTCGCACGTATTGTACTATCATAAGAGAGAAGGATTTACAGTAATCTGTATTTGTCGGGACCCGGATGTCGCGTTAGTGATCCCAGTGCTTGGCGACATATTTGGCTATCATTGGAAGATATGGGATACAAATTTGGTTACCATTAAGCTACTTGGACGACAAAATGGATAATACTCGAAACATCGTCGTTGTGTTTTCTTAATGAAGGTATTTTTTAAGTATATTATTAAGTATATAAGCAAAATGATTAATCAAAGATTAATTTCGAAAGCAATTTAATTGAAATTTCAATTGATTCAGTTTTATATTATAAGGAACCTGTAATTTTGCTTTTCCGCTCGTACTGTGCTATAATAAGAAAGAAGTATTTACAGTAATTTGTATTGGACGGTACCCGGATGTCGCGTCCGTTATCCCACAGCTTGGCGACATACTTGACTATCATTTGGGATATAAATTTGTAAATCATTAAGCGACTTGGGCAGCAAAATGGATAATACCAGAAACATCTTCGTTGTGTCTTCTTACGGAAAGCCTGTTCATTTGTGTTTATCTCACACTATACACACCCACTATACGCATAAACGAACTCCTACGGATAGGATATCCGTAAAAAGATATTCAACAATGTAATATTTGTCAGTTTTGGAAAGTGAGATTTAATAATATATTTTCACAATGCTTCACAATGAGTGAATAAATATGTTTTCACAACGAGTGATTAAAAGAATAAATATTTTAATAGTGCTTAAATTATGTTTGTTACTTATAATCATAACATTAGCAGGATCAAGAATGCATTCTATTATTAGGTTAAAATAATTGTCCTGTTATTGGGGTTAAAATATCTCTAAAATGATGGTAAGATAAATTAAAATGGAATCTAATTTATCTTCTATACTTCTAATAATTTAAAATATTTTAGGGATTCTTCAAAATTAGTTCAAGTTTTATATAAATTTTAAGAATGTTACTGATTATGCAAAATCAAGAATGATTAACATATAAGTAATTACGATATAAGTAATTTTTTAATTACGGGAGAAAGTTGTAAATATCGTGGAAACATTTATATAAAGCATGAATTTACGTAAATTACATAAAATATGAATTATATAAAATATTAATCACATAAATGTTAATTTTTATATCAAATCTGAATTTCTGACTACATGGTGTGCACTCAAAAACACTACAAGAGAAAATCTGTAATTCCTAGTTGCACTTACTACTCACATATTTTATTAAGTTAATTTTAATTATCATTTTATATTTTTGAAAATAATATCACAGAAGAATGCAAGAAATAGGTATTTTATGGATTTTCGGTTTACGGTTTACGGTAACATGTACCCAAATGCATGTGCTAAAGAACATGTATTTAAAAGAATGAATTTTGCCCAGAAAAGTGAAACTGAACTCAAATCAATCGTACATTAATGTAATAAAAAAATTCAAAGAAAAAAAAGCAGTTTGAAAATTCTTTTTTATAATAGTTATAAAAAATATGAATATATTTATGAATTCATTTTTGTCTTTTATGAAGTTTAAAAAAAACATTATTTTAGTAGCCTCCTAATAAAAACTTATGACGTTAAAACACATTTCTTGAAAAAAAATTTCATTTAATAATTATTTCACAGAGACTGAAAAGTAACAAAAACCATTTAAAAAGCAAAAGCATACAAAAATATCTGTATCAATCTATGATAAAAAATGGTACTAATATTTATCAAAATAATGGTATTAATTTCTTTCCTAAAACAATGCATTACTTTTCAATTAAATCTTGATTTTTATTTGCTTAATATACTTATTCACTTATTCAATTCATTAATTGGGATATAATGATGGCATTATATCCCAATAAAATATAATGAATTTTTCAATACATAATAAATTATTCAATATATAATAAATGTTCAATAAAGTATAATGATGGCTTAGTTATTTGATAATTGTCCAAATAATTCCGGTTGTCACGAAGTGGAGAAAATTTCTAAAGATTTTTGCCATTTTAATATGATATAGTTAAATATTAACCTTTTCAAATAATAAGCAGCCTTCAAGTGTAATTGTAATTTCCAATTATGAAACTGAAACAAAAATAAAATTACAATTTACTAATTCTAATAAAAGCACATGTTTTCAATGATTTCTTTTTAAATGAAAAGTAGGGAAAAACTGAATAAACAAACATTTGATTTTGTTTAGAAATGTTAATATTAGCATGATTTATATTTGAATAATATGTTTTTATATAGATTTAAAATTCGAATTTATATTATTAAATTAAAATTTGATTGTTAAAATTAAAATGCTTTATGAAATGAAATCGTTGATTTTATTAATAAAGTAATAATTTAGATTTTTTTTTTTTTTTTTTTTTTTTTGCTTTTATGCAAAATTTTATTACAAATCATTGTTCTTTGCATTTATATATATATTCAATCAAAAGTTTCAATTCCTTTAATAAATGTTTCACAAGTAATAGGTATTAAATTCTTTATCTAAGTTAAAAGAAACTAAATCTGCTGCTTTTAGAATCATGAAATGTTTTTATTGCAAGGAATTGAAATTTTATGTTATCTAATTTTAAATACGCTCATTTTAAATATTTGCCATTTTTCGTAAGTTACCATATTTTTGCAGGTTTTACACCTGAAATCGAAATCATCCTTAGGGATTTTTTTTATTTTATCTATTAGTCCCCTTTACAGAAGTTTTATAACTCGTTTGAACATCTAACTGAACATATATTAAGTATATACTTAGAAAAAAAAATTTAATGAATAGTAGCGAATATTTAAAACAGTAATGAAATATTCTTTTATTAAAATGAATATCACAAATCTAAAGTCGAACAATTAACCCTTTGCACCCGGAAAAGTAATACAATGCATAACTACTAATTTCATACAAGTTTGTTCATTATTCCAAAAAATAAATATATAATTTTTTTATGTTGAATTTGTCTGAAAAATTAATCCAAGTATTTTTAACCATTCTGTTGGCGTTTTTAAGGTATCCGACTACGTTCGAAGGTAAATTTTTAAAAAGGTGGAATTTTTAAAAAACTATTTAAAAATATAGTTTTTAGATGTATTGCCAATTATAATACTAAATACTATAAATATACAACACCATTATTTGAAAATATAAAATATTTTAAGAAATAGGGAAATGTATGGTAAAATTTAATGAAAATTAACCAAAATGGTTAACACTCTACACAAAATTGTAATGCAGAAATCTATTTTTTCTTTGTATACACGTTATAGAAAATAATGACGAATGAAATGAACCAAAATCTAAGAAAAATTTTGAAATTCAGCGAAGTTATTGGCAAAAATATATGTATGTATACATTTGCTCCATAAATTTTCGACTTAGTTTTTCCTAACACCACATGTAAATGAAAAAGTATTTCACCAACTATAAAACTTTTCGTTCGTTTCATTGCCCATATTATTTAAAACGCAGGACTTTTATTAGGCTTTGAGATATTATGTTAACGGTGCAGAATTTTTATAAAAGTTAAAGTTTTGGGGAAATTGAAGTTAAATTCAAATTTTAACTGAGAAATATGTGACCCTAGATGATAGGTCAGATCTTCTTTTTTCTATAAAAGATAAACTACTTTGGAAAGAGGGAAATCTGAACTACAATCAATAACAACTTTTAAAAAATTCGTCAAAGTGGACGATAACAAGATTTTTTAACGTAGTCGAATACCTTAACAAGTAAAAATGAAAAATAAATTAATAAAGCGTCTAAATGATGGACCGTTTTGAATGGTGAGTGAGAGACAATATTAAAGTATAAAGAGTTAAAACAGAGCACATGAAGATAAAGACGAAATCTTACCTTTCGCTGAAAGATAATAAAAATATAAAGCAACAGAGCAGAATTCCGTCCAGATTTTGCTTTTCAGACGGACAATCGCATGGATAAAAGTCTTTGCGCTCAGCGTCTGTTGCTTCCGGCAATATGATTTGCTTTCGTACTGACACATCTGAAGATTTCGCATCTTCTGCGCATGCTCCAAATAATGATTTTGACGTCATCTTCTTTCGTACTGGTACAAGTCCGCTCAAACACAGTAGGATTTAATAATTTCGGCACTTTATTGAAAAAATTTTCCAAACGACTTTTAATTGTGCAACATTTATTTTAATTCTTTTCTATTTGATCAACTTTTATATTAAAGCAATCACTCGCTTATAACCTGTTGATTCACGTTATATCAAAACCTTAATCATATTCTTTAATTTATTTTCGATAAGAAATAAATAAATTCGTAGTGATTTTAATTCAAATTTAATCAAAATATTATCTATTTGTAAAAATTGAATTAATTATTTAAGTATAGTTAAGCGTAATAAAAAAATTGTACCATTTTATGAGATTTTGTAAAATATGAAAATATATATTTTAATCAAAAATTCGATAAAGATTTTGCAGACGATAAATTACTTGAGAATATTATTTATTTTAATCAAAAATAAATTTTATTGTAATCGTAATATATTTTAATCAAAGATTTGGCAGACGATAAATTACTCGTAAATATAATTTATTTTCTAAAAAGAACTTTTAGATTAATTTAATTTAATACTTTAATTTATATTAATATTTTGAAAATATCATTGAAAGCATAAGAAAACTTGATGTTGGACAAGGATTAATACCCGAATCATTATTTTATAAACAGAAATTCCAAATATTCTACTGAGTACAATTGATTTTCCTTGTACTAGAGTTTCCGAATGTTATTCCCAAGTCCGCACATGAGGAGCAGGATAAGAAGAATGCGATGAGGATTTCCCACTCAGGAAGAGATTTTCTTTGGTACTATTGCAGCGCCCTCTGGTATAGGAAGTTCTTATGTAAGAACAGATGTCGTGACATTAAATGCACCATTTTATATTATATTTATGCTTTGTTAGTCCTACTCTGGGAAAATCATCAACAAATTTATTTTATTTCAGTCCTAGCTAGTACTCGGCGCATTTCTGCTCTAAAAGAAATAATTTTGAAAATATCGTTTAAAATTTAAAATAACTATTATGTTTAATTAAGTTTGATAGAAATAAGGATATTTTTCTACAATGAATTAATTCGTTGAAATTGAATGATACTTTAAAAAGAAGTATGAATGATAATATATAACCTTGGCGAAAGTGCAAGCGATAAGATTTATGGCAATCGGATAGACAATATAAAATTCCTTAAATCTAATGTTATCATCATTTATTATTATCTAATACATAAAATTCATTTTTATATATTAGATAAAAATAGTTTTTTTATAAATGTAAAATATTCTAACGCATACAGCATTTAGTAATTCTAAATTCTGAGAAAAAATTAAAAAATGCATATTAGAATAGGCTTTTTTAAATACTGAATAAGATTATTAGAAATATGTACTTTTTAAAGATTTATTTTCTTTGTATTCAAAAATAACTGAAAAAATTACCACATTTCAAACCTTTACCAGAACCAGAATTATTACTTTATCAAACCAGAATTTCTATTTATGTTTCCCCTTTAATCCAATTAATTGGAATTAAAAGAATTATTTATAACCTATATGTTTATTGAACATGAAATAAAATTAATTTTAAAATGTATTTACATGTATCATGGAAAAAATATCTAATTGTTTTAAACTAGTAAGAGATGTAGTAAAGAAAACGAATATTTAAGCCGTAAGATATTAGTGTTATTTTTCGTCTTCAATTTATTCTATGCAATTCTTGAAAAAGAATGCGTTTCAAAAGATTAGAATTAAGAGTAAAAAAGGCAAAATGATCCAGGCCAGAAAATTATATTCATTATAATGTAAATTTTAATTTCATCTGTAAAACATTTATGGAATAGTGAATGCAGCATCTTTAAAACATTTTTTTTAATATGAAGGTGAAACAGGTATCAATAATGCTTTTTGTGAATTTTTACAATTCTGAAATGCATATACTTTTTAAAGATTAAATATTGTTTTTATTTTAATTCTTTGATGCAAATTTCATTAAATTACGATGTTGCAATAGTTAAATTAATTATTGCTGTATTTCTCATCTACATTATATTAATGATTTATGAATATTTAAGAAAAATTAATATAATATTTACAAATGGTAAATAGTTTGTCAAATTTTTTAATGATTAAATTCAGATGAAATTGAAATAAGAATAAATTGGTAATCATATAGTAAATATAATCACATATGCCATCTGAAATTCAATCTGATGTTATTTTATATTCTACTAGAGTTTAATCATAAATTTTAATATACAAACGTCAAGAGTTCCCGAAATATTAAAATTATGATGTTATCAATGCTATTGATAATGCTTAAAAACTTACAAAATTCCAAAACCTTATCCGAGAAGGAAATCAATGAAAAATTGATTGCAAAATTCCATCTTTATAAATACGAAACATGTGAAATTAAATTAAAAAATTTAGGAATGTGAATTTCAAATTACATTATCCGAACATTATAAGAATGTCGAAAATGATTAAAATTTTTCTTATAGTTCTTTTTTTAGAGACTTATTAGAAAAAATATAGTTCATTGCGTAATAATCGATTCTAAAATTAGTTTAAAAGTAAATCTAGTATTGAATAGAATTTTGAAAAGTTTAGCATGAAATCATTAGTTTGTAAAATAGCATAGCATGCAATCTCAAGCCTTTTCAAAAATTCTTTTAAAAATCCTTTCTGTGAGCAAATACACTTTCATTTTTGTGTATTTAATTTACATATTTGATAAATAAATTTATTGTATTCATAAGAATATATTATGTAATAAGGTTATTAAATTATTATTCCATATTATAAGGTTATTATTATGTAATACGGTTATTAAAATGATTATTAAACCAGAAGTATGAAAATAATTCTGCACGAAACCGATATAAACCACATCTTTTTCACAAAGAATTAATTTATAATACTTTTATATAAATACTAGTATATATTAATAATAGATTAGTACAAGGCTTTGATAATAGATTAATATAAGGTTTTAATAAAATATTAGTATAAGGTTTTAATAATATATTAGTATAAGGTTTTAATAATAGATTAATATAAGGTTTTAATAATATATTTGTATAATTTTTTAATAATATATTAGTACAAGGTTACATAATATATTAGTATAAGGTTTTAATAATAGATTAGTACAAGGTTTTAATAATAGATTGATATAAGGTTTTAATAATAGATTAATATAATGTTTTAATAATATATTAGTATAATGTTTTAATAATATATTAGTATAAGGTTTTAATAATATATTAGTATAAGGTTTTAATTATATTAGTATAAGGTTTTAATAATAGATTAGTATAAGGTTTTAATAATAGATTAGTACAATGTTTTAATAATAGATTGATATAAGGTTTTAATAATAGATTAATGTAAGGTTTTAGTAATATATTAGTATAAGGTTTTAATAATAGATTAGTACAAGGTTTTAATAATAGATTGATGTAAGGTTTTAATAACAGATTGATGTAAGGTTTTAATAATAGATTAGTATAAGGTTTATTAAAACCTTATACTACTCTATTATTAAAACCTCATAAATTAGTTTATTGACTCGTATACTATATAATAATAATATACGAGATTTGATGGCATAGCATTTGAACTATGTGTGAATAGTTATGGAAAAAATCAAAACTAATTACAAAATATTTAGGTGAAAATATTAAAATTACAAATAATCTATTATTATCTATTTTTAAACATGCAAATATCGCTTCAAATATAGAAATTATTTGTGACTTAAAAGCAGCTACAAACATATAGGATTTGTTTATGAAAATAGCTGGCAATACTTCTTTTATAATGTTAACGCATAGGGAGTATATATTCATTTAAAATAACATTTGTGTGTTAGTAATTTCTTAAAATAAGAATATATTTGTATATTTAAATGATTATTAGTTGCTATATTTTGTAATATTATACTTCTGTTATAATATTAACGCATAGGGAGTATATATTCATTTAAAATAACATTTGTGTGTTAGTAATTTCTTAAAATAAGAAAATAGTTCTATATTTAAATGATTATTAGTTGCTATATTTTGTAATATTAAAAATATGATTTTGGAATATATGAAATACACTAATGACATAAAAAAAACAGAATGTCAAAGTGATGACATTATCATTGCTTAACACTTTTTCATTGGCAAAAATATTTAAACACACAGAGTTAATATTGTATTAGTTCACCATAGTTAACCTATGATTTTTAATTCACTATAATTAACATATTATTTGCTAATCTATAAATATGGTTATTTCATTTAAGATTATCATGTGCAAATATTTCACCATCAGTAACGAAAAATTTTATTTTCATATATATAAGGTATTTTTCTAATTAAAAAATCTTTTTTTGGAATTTTTAAAAATTATTTTTATTTACTTGCATATTTTTTTAATTGTATCCATATTTACCATTACGAAGTTTAATACGTTTTTTTTTTACTATCCTCTCCTGATTTTATTTCATCTGACAGAAAAGAAAATCGATTTACATGAAGTTCTAGAAATATATTTAATAAAAACTTTGAGCAAAAAAAATTAAAGAAACATATTTGCATCATTAAATTCAGAATAAAGATAATTATAAAAGTAATGATGTTTGCATTTCATTAAAAATCACAAAAATATTGAAACTCATGAATAAATGAAACAATTTCAAAAAATTAAATTCTTCTTTTGATGGAACAAAACTTAGAAAGTATAATTTCGAAAAAAAAAAAATTGTATTCCTTCCTATCTGAAAGAATATTTGTACTAATTAAAAATTTATTTTATTTCTATTCAAAATAAATGTTTAAATAAGAACTCCTTGTAAAAAAGGTTTCTTCGTTAAATTCTTCAAATTTTTAAATGGAATTTTGGGAGTTTTTCTTTTTCGAAGTTTCAATAATTCATAAAGTAATTGATTTCATTGTAAGATCCTTTGTTAAATCTCCCAATCATGAATTTTTTATTCCTAAATATGTCTATTATTTTTTCATGGATAAATTTTTGGTTATGAATTATTTTCACTGTCCGAAATCATAAAAACTTTAGAATAATTGAAGTTTTCAATAATTCATAAAGTAATCGATTTCATTGTAATATCCTTTATTAAATCTCTCAATTATGATTTTTTTTCTTCCTTAAATAAGTCTATTATTTTTTCATAAATAAGTTTTTGTTTGTGAATTATTTTCACTGACCGAAATCATAAAAACTTTAGAATAATTGA
>JAPMOQ010001730.1:0-10113 GCA_026543055.1 Argiope trifasciata | reverse complement strand
TAGATAGATAGATAGATAGATAGATAGATAGATAGATAGATAGATAGATCATCATGCCACCGTTTATTTTGTTGTGGCAATAATCTTCTTCGGAAGATTCAATATTGTGCTATCGTTGTATGCATCATAATTAGGAATACAAACTGTCGTATTCATAATTAATGCCACTCTTGAAATCCGCTTAAGACGTTATATTCGGTTACCCCATCATGCATACTCTCGGAGTATATAAATATTAGACGTTGCGTACCTTGTACGACACCCTGTAGTTTCCAATTATATTTTTCAACCGTCATAAATTGAATGAGCAAAATACACAGCTTGCAATAAATAATTTAAAACTGTAGTAAATATTAATTACATGATCCATAAGAGACTAACCACATCTTGATATTTCTTTATCTTCGATACACGAATTTGGTTATGTAAATACGATGTCTTTAATTTTTAGCTCATCATCATCATCATCACCGTAAGTTTCACATTTTTCAATTACTGTCTATACTTCAAAAATTCAATAAAATTTATTTTGTGAGAATTATTGATAATTGCCACTTAATTATAAATAATTAATACTTTATTAAATCATTGTCCCTACAGGTATATCGATATAAAATTAACTCAAAATCGTAGATGTTTAAATTAACCTAAATGAAAATATTTCATATGTATTATTTGCCTTAAGTAATTTAAATCATTAATTGGTTTAAACCAGTTTAATCCGTACAGTTTTCTGTTAATTTTCTTTGGTGTATAAAGGCTGTTTGATTTACAATTTTAATTAATTTGAAATCATTCTCTTGGAGGGATGGAAAAACTTTAGACAACCCAGGGAAGTTAGTTATGCTTTAAAATATTTGTAACATCAGACATAAAGTGGGAAATAATTGTACCTTCAGTATTCAGGCAAATTTTTAGATTAAATTTTAAAAACATTTTTTAATACGCGTAATTTTTTAAAAATTATTTTGTTTATGAAAGCATGTAAAAAAATGTGGATTCATTTTAACAAGAATGCTTCTCAAGAAATTAGCAGTATCATGTTATGAGGCTTGTTGACTGAAGTGAAAAAATATCTACTTGGAAGTTTAACATATAAATATTCAAAAAAAAGATAAACATGTAATTTTAAGTAATAAGCAACTATTTTGATAGATAAAAGAATTTAAAAAGATATCAATTTGATGTACTAATATCCATTAATTAAGGAAATAAAATTCTAAAAATTGATAATTTGGAAGAAATAAGCAAAGTGTCAGTGTTGGTAATAAATATTACTAATTCAATATCTTCTTGTATTAAAAATAAATGTGTGTGTGGGCACGTGTTATGTCATGCAGTTTGAGGCAGAACTGCGGAATTTGGCGCAGATGCGCATTGAAGGATGAAGATGAGACACTTGAGGACATTTTTTTAAATAGTGGGGATTTTGATGACATTTTAATTATATTGTATTTATTTCAAACTAAGCAGGATTTTGTTGTGTTTCTGAATTTTTCCAAACACATTGCATAAATGTGAGTTTTACATCGTTTCAAAGGGCAAAACAATTATTTTTTCAATGATATTGAGTTGCTGTAAAATTATTTAGTTTTCACTTCACTCAGTTTTAAGCCGTTTTTAGTTGTTGCATATTTCGACTACATTTTGCACTGTTGTGAATGAGACCAAATCGCAGTCATTGTTTCATCGAGCTCTTTCCTGCGCTCTTTCTTTTTCCAAGAGCGAAAGTCAGAAAGGGAATTCTGATTAAAATCTGTATAAATAAAAGGAACAAAAATTACTGCTAATTTTAGTATGGAGGTGAAATGCACATAACAGCAATATGGCGTCACTGAACTGTTCATTATTGGAAAGTTCATATCCATAACAAGTGTATAAAACTATTAACATAACACGGCTACAATGCCTGACACTCTGGCACGTTGAGGGATATGAAGTTTTAGTTGAACAATTTAAATTAAATACATCCCAATATGTTTCGATAAACAGCTGCTCTACAAAGACGACTAATTCTTAATAAAACATTAAAGAATATAACTATATTCTTTGAAATTATTTTTATGCAAAATGAGTTCATTGATTAGTTAAAAATTCAAACTTTTACTGATGTGAATTTTTTATGATATAATCACCTTAAATATTCTGTAATTTCATTTATATTAATAATTGTAAAACATATAAAGAAATAATGAAACTAACATTTTAAAAATAGAAATAAACCGCTTGCTGCTTTCCATTGTGTGAAATGTAAAGTTAATTGATAATTACATATAAATATATCTAAATAACTAAAATAAATTGTCATATTATATTACACTTATTCAGAATATTAATTCATTTAATCCTGAAAAATGTCTCTACTTAACTTAAATACCATTATTATTATTAATTTTATAATTATTTTTTTTAAGTTACTGATAATTTTTTCAGAAGAATCAGTATTTTCGTTTGTGTGAACAAAATATAAATAGTGTTGCAATCAAAATAAATGTCATTGATATGTTTTTTTTTTTTTCATTTATACAATTTTAGACTTCTTGGACGATTTGACCGGTAAGTTGGACCACTTTTTGGATGAAAGAAAGAATTGTTTCAATTAAACCAAGAAATTTCAGACATCAGCTACATACATTATAGTCTCAAAATCTGCCAATTATGTATAAATTTCTATATTTTGATAATAATTGTTTAGAATATGGTCATCCTTTAAATTACTGAATTTTTTTATGGATAAATAAAGTCAATATCTTTATTTTGGTTATCTTTTATTTCCACCAAACGTAAGGCAATAAATTGTCTGTTTCTTATAAAATGGAGCATCACAAATAAAAAGAAAATATATAAAAAAATATTTACATTAAATGTATTAAGAGGTAAAACGCTATGTATTAAGGTATTAAACTTTGGATGTATGATAATATCAATACATATCTTTAGTATATATAATTGAAGATGATATCATTTTGTATGCTTTGGTATACCATTTCAGTGACATATCAAATCGTCTATTCCAATCAAGTAATTGATAGACAGAATAATTTGTGTATACAAAAATAAGGTAAAATATATGGCAATTAAATTCCTTAGAATGCCTGTCATAGCCTAGGCATTTTTCCCTGCTTTATAGATTTTAAATTTCATATATGAATAATGTTCTTGTAATGAGACAAAAAAATATCGCATATCTTTGCCTGTGCAAAATTCTATTTTTTTATATTGTTCTATTCTAATTATATCAAAAGAGAAAGAAAATTTTCGAATTCGAGATTTTAATGAGTCCCCACATTTCAGACTCACATGTTGTTGCACTGGGTCTGTTTATCAATACGATAGTTCAAATACATACGGAACTGAATAATTGAAATTGAAGCATTTATTGAAATTTATTGGAGCATTTATGAAATCTCTGTTCACCACGAATTATCACACAGGGGTTGCAGAAGTAAGCATTTAACACATAATAAAAAATAATAAGAAAATTAAACAGTTATGAAAGATCAATATAAGAATAAAATAAAATAAGGAAATTTAAGTTAAGAATAACAAGAATGAACAGGTGTAAATTAGATTTACAACAATATTCAAGAACACTTCTGATAGAAAAGAGTTAGTGAAAATCCGGAGGCTACTTTATATTAATGGCTTAAAGAGTCAGTCTTAGATTCTATCTTGCTCCAGCAAATTTGGAACATATAAGGGGCACATGTTCAACATTTCCTCGCCAGCAATGTTACAATCGAATATAGATAATGGAGATAACTGTTATGTGAACTTAAAACCAAATTTGTAGAAATAAATCAAATTTTGAACCAAATCTTTTGAGAGCAAATCTGTCTGTTCATCTATCGGGATATACATAAACATACACAAAACACACATATACACATAGACGACATACACAAAACACACATATACATATAGACGACATACACAAAACACACATAGACACATAGACGACATACACAAAACACACATAGACACATAGACGACATACACAAAACACACATAAACACATAGACGACATACACAAAACACACATAGACACATAGACGACATACACAAAACACACATAGACACATAGACGACATACACAAAACACATACACATATCGCGATACTCATAATAAAGAGAATTGGATGGATAATTTCGGAATTCAGATTAGTTGACAAAAGTATATATGTTTCAAATTTGGAACCAAATAATCCATTAAGACAGTGATTCTCAACCTGTGGGGCGCGCCCCCCTAGGGGGGCGTGAGCACACTGATGGGGGGGGCGCGAACATATCCAAGAGAAAATGTTATTTAAAAAAATTGATTAAGTGAATGAAAGGAAAGAATAATACACACATACAAATCAAAATACATTTCGACATATTTAATCATTATCTTATTAAATTAAAATAACTTACTAAATTAGAAACAAATTTAATAATTATTAGTGATTTCCTTGAGTCTGTCTTGCAGAGCAAAGTTTTTCGAAGGAGGGTTTAATATTAGAAATAGACACTCTCAGTTCTTTTTCGATATTTATCTGAAATCTATATTTTGTCTTCAAAGAAGCCACCGCAGAAAATCCAATTTCACAAAGGTAAGATGTTGAAAACGGTAGCAGAATTGCCAATGGTAGAAAATGAGAAATGCTCTTGTTTTTAGTGCAGAAAACTCATCATCCACTCCTGCCCAAAATTCAAAGAGTGATTTATTACTAAATTGTCTTTTGGTTTCGCCGCTTGCCGTGAAGTCTATGAAGGTTTCTTCCTCTTTAATTGAGAGTCCTTCAGCAGTATTTTGAAATGGATCCCTCACCCACTTGTAACTTGATAGCAGTTTGTCGTCAGCAAGAAAGTACTTTTTAAAATTCTTTGCTAGCATTGCTAAATGATTTTCAATGGTTACAAAAACAACTTTTATATGTTGTTCTTCAGCATTGTAAGTTTTAATACAATCATTCAAATTTGCAAACATTGTTAAGTTTTCTTGTTTTAAATTTCTGCTCCCCAATTCCAATTTCCTACAAAAAGCATTAACTTTATCACTCGTATCCAATATATGTGTATTTGCTCCTTGCAGTTGAAGATTCAAGTTAGTTAATTTCTTGAATATATCTACCATGTAGCTCAATTTCATCACAAATAAACTATTGCGAAAATTCCCAGTTTCCGGCCTGTTGTCCTCTTCTAGGAAAACGGCGATTTCTTCTCTTAATTCATAAACACGTTGCAAAAATTTCCCTCGTGATAACCATCTTGCCTCGCAATAAAATAGTAACGTTGAATGTACTGCACCCATGTCTTTATAAAGTGCGGAAAAGATTCTTGATTTCAGGGGTTTCATTTTTATATAATTTACTACGGTTACAACCGTAGTTAACGCAATATTCAAACCAGGAGTCATTTCTTTGGAAGCCAAAGCTTCTCTGTGGATCATGCAATGTGTCCAGACGCACTGTAGTGACTTTTGTTTCACAAGTGCTTGAATACTTTGGAATCTTCCGGACATAGAACGAGCACCATCGGTGCATATTCCGACACAATTTTTCCATTCTATGTTTGTCTCGTTCATAAAATCATTTAAGATAGCAAATAATGAGAGTGCAGTTGCTTTGAGTTCTATTGGTTTGCAGAAAAGTAATTCTTCTACTACTGACAAATCATCACAAAATCTAACATAGGCAATGAAATGAGCATCTTTATTACTATCTGTTGCCTCATCGAGTTGTATTGAAAACAATTTGTCACGTAACTTCGACAAAAGCTGACACTCTATATTTTCAGCTATATCAGCAATTCGATGGGCAACAGTATCATTTGAAAGAGGTATGGACTGCAATTGTTTTGCAAAATTATCTCCAAACATAATTTCTACAATCTCAATTGCGGCTGGCAAAATAAGCTCTTCACCAATGGTGTGAGGATTTTTACATCTGGCTATTTTATATGAAACTTTGTAAGAGGCAATTAAAGCTTTTTCCTTCACATACAAAGTTTTTTAAACAATGATTTTTGCTTTTCATATGATTTTAATTTTAATTCGAAGAATTCTCTGGGTTTGTTTACGTACTCACTACAAAGCGTTTCTAAATGTCGTTTAATTTTATTAGGTTTCATGCTGTCTGCCGCCAGCATTTTTGAACAAATGATACACTGGGGCCTTTCTTCTTCATTTACTTCAGTACTAGGGAACCCAAAATTTAAGTATTCTTGAGAATATTTTCTTGATTTTATTTTCGGAACCACTCTCGTCTGTTGTCTTGTTGATGCTTGTCTATAGTCTAATACTCGCTTACGCCCGCTTAAAAATTTATCCATCATTCTGCATAAGTCTGCTGCCGTGAATATTTAATACGGTGAATTATAATTACATGAAAATATATATAACATACACATTCTGAATAGATTCAATAGCGATAGAAGGATCGACTCGGATGAGATTGCCTGGAATTGAAATTGGCATCATAGAACTTTCGCCTTCTCCCTTTGAGAAAACGTTTGTTCACATCTGCGCACTCTCCTAACTTAACTTTTAAGCTGACCAGACAAATCGAAACTTCTCGCGAAACCGTGAGAATGCCCGACATGGCGGGACGCAAGAACAATAAAAAGGCATAGGATTCTTGTTTTTTTCAAAGCTGAGGTTCGGTGTTGCAAAATGTCAATAAATTTCCGTATTCTTGGTAATTTGTAAAGTTTAAAATTAAGGTTGTAGTGTAGGTTCAGCGCCAAAATACCCAAAATACATTATTATTGTATACATTTTTTGTATGAGGTGAGGAGGGGGGGGCGCGATGAAAATTAGGATTGAAAATTGGGCCGTGAATACCAAAAGGTTGAGAAACACTGCATTAAGAATTTGTCAGTTTATCGCTTTGTACTTTCACAAGCATGTAAAAGCTATAACTCAAAAATGTATTTGATTTGGAACTGTGCAATTTGGTATATGTGATTTAATGGCTGGAGTTTTAATTTTGTGCATAATTTTTATATTTCAATCGGCCTGGGGTAAATCCCAAATTGCACATTTCGGATTTTTTTTTGGTATTTGTGTGTAATTATTGTTTATCAATGACATTCAATTAACAATGCTGAAGAATATCTAATAGGAAGTGAGCGAGAAAGATTTGGGAACTCCATTTAAGCTAATTTGTAACGCAACAAACATATCAGCAATTAAATAATAAAGAAAGAAGTTGAGTTCACAATTTCTTCATTGGGTTTTTATAGGTTATATTAGTGAAGTTTTTAAATTGCCCTCTTTTGTTTGAAAGTCTTAGACTTCCCTGAATATGAAATTTTTTCAATGTCCTTCTGTCCGTAAGAGGGATAACAAAAAACCGCTCTGAGCGAGATGGAAGAAATCTGGCTTCACAACAATTTTATGCATTACTATCAAATTTTGAGCAAATTCATTTACAGACAATCTATTCACAAAGCTATTAAAATTGTAAAAGTACTATTGTCTGTCTAACCGGTAGTTCAAATACAAGTTCAAATGACAACTACAAAACTAAGATAACTAGATAGATAAAATTTCGTGCATGAATTTAACATCTATAATGTAGACATCTATCAAATTTTGAATTAAATAATGTATCACTCTGAACTTTCAGTGAAATATTAACTCGATAATTGTTTGTTAATTCATTAGGTAATATTTGCACATGCCAAACAGGAATAATCAGGGTTCCTCAGAAAATACAAATCCACACACCACTCTGCATCGAGACCTTCTAGGATCAAGCATGGCTTCAACTCCCGTGCAACTGTACTCCCGCTCTTCAGTTCACATCCTTTTTAAGATGGTCGGAACAGTTCAGTGGTTAATGACATGACACATTGATTTAAATGACATGATTTATGACTGCAAATAGGATTCTTCTTTACGTTTTGCATTCAGTCAGAGGGGAAAAATCCGTTTAAAATAAAATCTGACTCTCTTACCAGTTTTTAAACACCAGAAACGTCGCAGAGCATTAGCTAAAAGGATCAATAATATTGATAAATTATCGCCAAGGGTAAATAATTCCTACCTATAATATGTCAATTCCATGCAAGAGTTTCCAAAGGATAACCCCTCTATTAGAGAGTCTGAGGGAAAGTTTTTGGAAGATTAGACCCTTTTTCCGTTTTGTTTTGTTTTTATAATTCTGTGTATATAAAAGGCATTATTTTTGCATAATATTGATTTTCAAAATAATCCTACTTTTCACCAACAATATAGTTGATATTTAGGCTTCCGCAATTGAAAGTAGCAAATAGAGCAAGTCATTCGATCATAAGTTTATCATTATTTATGATATATTATTCTGAAAACAAATGAATATGATTCAATATGCTTTTAAAATTACATTCGAATACCAGCAGCATATTTACAGTTCATTTAATGCGTTTAAAATTGTAAAAGTAAGGTTATGTAGCAAACAAAAATTCGTTAAAAGGATAAATATAATCTTTGTATTACGAAAATGGGAGAATTAAATCTTAAAAAGTTCGAAAACTTTAAACGATGTACTTGTAATTCTTAATGCGGAGAGAGTAATTGTTTAAAATTAAGAAAATGCTTAAACGCCGGGAATATTAAGGAATTAAAAATAAGAAACTAAATGAAAAATTAATGATGGCGTTTGAAGGTGATGTCGCTTCAGCGAAATATGAAGCATTCCCATACCTGAATATAATGATTCTTGACAGGAGTGGATGTTGCTACTTGAACTAGGTCGTCAACGCCTAGATGAATGAAGGCCAATAACTTTCCTTAAAGTCCCGAGTCAGTTGATTGTTTTTGATAATTGCCACGACATTGGAAATATCGTACGGTAATTGTACATTTCTTTCAGTAGTTACATAAATAATAAATAGTTATGACTCCACGCTTTCCCAAAACCATATACATAATTGTGTGTTATGCTCCCATGCTAGAGCAGGAAAAGTTACGATTAAAATAATCGAAAGGTGTGATAAGCATAACCCGAAAAAAAATGAGAGGGTAGTAAAACAAAGTGGTGAAACTCGCCTTTTAGCCAATGAAAAAACCAAAACTGTCCGAAGCGTCTATTTTTGTGAGAACTATTCATCAGTCACAAATGTCTCTTCAATAACAACCAAATTAGGCATTTCAGCTCAAACTTAAAAAATATAAAATACTAGAAGTCTTGTTGACCGATTCTTTTCCTTAGCCCTTTTTAAGGGAACAACTTTTCAAATTTACAAGGAAATATTTCATTAATAATTGACTTGATCTAAGCGAGAAGATTATATATTTGAGCATTGTTTCTTTAAAATAAGGGAGCACATTTGAAATTATTTTTGGGTTTAATGGAGCACAACTGCAATATTTGATGCACAATGTTTTTAGTTTGTATTAAATGATAAAATACCGTACATAAATGTGTAATTAAACTTTTATCGTACCAGCCTGTCTTCCGTTCTTTATGCGGCATAATTTTATTGATCATTTCATGATGATACACGTTTGAAAAAAACGACACCCGAAAAAAAATTGAAATTGATTACAACTGTACTGTTGTGCAGTATTTTGAGCATTTATATAACCTATCCGGTCGAAATTTCTAGACAAAAATATTGAACGTTAATTTTTTATGAATCTCATCAAGAAAATGTTTTAAATTTAAACTTTTCAAAACTCAAGCACTGTTTTCAAAATCTTATTCAATTCATAAGATCAATAAATATAATAATTTACTTTATTGATGGTTTCAGCTAAAATTTACAGTCTTGAAATAAAATGATAAATGACAATACTTTATTTCACTCAACAATTTCTACTTGTTTAGAAAAATACTCCAGGAATACGTAAGAGCAATAATATTTAATTTCATTTAAATAATAATATTATTTTATTCAAATAAACGTCACAAAATTGAGTTGGACCTTTCTTTTGCATTATCCAATGAGTTTAATAACTTTAAAAAAAATATTTTTAGAGATATTTTTTTATTGAGCGAATAGAAAAATTAAAAACAGCACACTAAAACGACAAACATTCTATCATCTAGAAGCAATATAACATTTTTTCGAAAACTTAATTTGCAAAAAGAGTGCAAACTGTGAAAAAGAAATTCCGGATTGCTTTCATTAAAGTGTATAAACTTC
>JAPMOQ010001719.1:84360-122046 GCA_026543055.1 Argiope trifasciata | reverse complement strand
TGAGCTATTCTCCGTGGTCGATTGACATAAACCAGGGATTTCAAAGTAAGCCTTGTCACTGAAAAAATTACCACGTCTTCAGGCAGGTTGTCAAGCAGCATTTCATATGAGAACGCAGCACTGACTGCCTCACTCTTTCGACATTTTGAGGAATTCTGGTGGTCCATTGATGTCCATTTCTGGGTTTAGCTACATTTCCGAAATGCGTTAACCCCTGTAAGAATCGAATTACAGCCAGTAACGGGTCTATGAGAAGGAATTTCAAAGCAAGCGAGGAAGGCCCGTTGCGTAGCAACAAGTGAGTAACAGTTAGAAAAGGAGCTCTCGACGGCGAAGGCCCGCTGGCCTCTAGACCAGAGCATGATGGCAACCAATTAGAGGGAGAACAAAAATTGGGGACATCCCCCTCTAGTAGCACCACTATCATTCCTCTACCCACCCAACTCACAATTCGGGAGTTTTGTCAAATAAATATCTCTGGTGCACCTTGTATTTAAAATTACTAGAATTTTAAATTATTCACAGAGGAAGAATAATTATTCCCGAACCGGGAATCGAACTCGGGAGAACGAGATTACAGATAAGGGAAGAGACACTATTTGTCTGATAGGACGCCGGGTGAGCAAATGTTCACCATAAGACTGATACAAAAAAATGGCAAGTGATTTTTAAGCATATGTTTACCAGACATTCTACGAAATATCGCACATTGATCGAGTCACTTTTTTACATCTGTTTTGATCGCTATGCGAGGCCTATTCCTGTAAGGTTCGACAAGTAACAAAATATTGCTTTTGGATCTTAGATGAAAAATCCTTCAAAATATTGCATATAGAATACAGTTATTTGAGACATAATATCACAAAAATGTATTGGATACGGTCACGAAACTTCCTCAAACGCACTTTTATATCGAATTAAAAAGTCTCCACAAATAATAACTATTCTGAATCTTATTATATATTAAAAATAAACTGGAAATTTGATTAATTGAAGTATTAATATACCGGATGAATTGCAATAGATTCAACACTAAATACTCTTTGACTTGAGTCGATTATTATTTTTGTTGATTTATGTCGAATATCGTACGTAATTAAAGTTGGGAGTAAAAATACTGAAGAGCTGAAAACCTTTATGCATTCCTTAAATTGAAATTTGTTTAACACTTTCAACTCCTTCAATGAGATATCTCGTCTATCAGTTACTTCCAATTACAGATTTCTGTGAGCGGAAATTTGTCTCTTATGCCACTTTGTAAAAATTTAAGGTATTCTTCAGATATGTATTAGAAAGGTCAACCTCTCTACACTAGTATAAAGGATGAATTTCAGCCTACAGAAACCTAAGACAGGAAAGATATGAAACATGAGACATCTCATAGGAGGAGTTAGAATTGTTAATAATGCAACATGCAATATGTTTAATAACTAAATTTAGCATTATAATCAGTACTATAGTTAGTAGCATTGCTTATACTGTCATTTTTAAAGCATTAATGATATAGTTAATCTTATTCTTATTCTACAGGAGCAAAATCAAATATATATTAAATTTCAAAACATGCTCATGTAAATAAAAATGAAACAACTGTTAAAAACTGCCTAAAATCTTCCAGAAATGCTGTTAAAAATAACTTTCATTCGAAAACTTTTAAATTCTCCAAAATTTTCCAATATGTATTCTCATTTAGCAAAGTAATTTGTTTAGACTTTCTATAAGCGTTAAATGGAGTGAGGTTGCAAATGTAAACGAAATGACAGTAGCATTTTATTCTTTCTTTGAGTCGCGGTGAATCAACTACTACCGTGACTTTCATAATGCTTACGCATTCATAGATATTTCATTTTATTAACATTTAACCCTCAATCTGAACACTGTCACTGAGAAACTGTTCGTTTCTTGCCTTTTTTTCTCCATTATTATTCTTGTTTGTGACTCTAAGCTATATGATAAATGCTTTGCAGTAAAGGACTTTTCAGCCATTTCGAATGGAATGGTGTAGTTCTCGGGAAAAAATAGAGAAAAAATCGTTTGCAAATTCGTTTACTTTTCATTCTTTTTATTGAATGTCAAAGAGTTTATACATTCGTTGTGGTTAAAAACATTCTGAAAAAGATTGATGATGTTGGTAAATTACGTAGCCGGGTGTTTCTGAAGGATTTAACTTTCAGAAAAAGTGGATTTATAGCTTGATTTATCGAAACGATCTTAGAAAGTTTTTCTGAACTGCGTTTATAATAGATTCGAAAATGGATTTTCCATTCATGCGGAGAATTCAAATAAAAGTGATAAGAGAGGCATGAATTTGATGTTTATAAACTAATATAGAAGGATACATTGAATATACTAATGTAAATTTTATTTTAAATTTGCATAGCTGTTTAAATTTCAGTTTAGAATTATTCTATTTATCATCTAATTTTCTGTTTCACCCTTGTTGTAGGTGATATTGAATTCTATTTAATCAATAAAATTTGTTCATATTAAAATGTTTGGAAATTTAATAATTTCTATGATGAACCATTAATAAATGATAAAACATTTTTTAAAATTCCGAATGTATAAAAGAAAAGAATATTGTAATGTATTTAATTTATATTAAAAATATTTAGTGTTAAGCAAAGAGAATAAATATATTTAATCAATTGCACTTCCTTTCTTTATGGTAACTAACAATTAAATAAAATTTTAAAAGACATTATAAAATATATTTTCACCACATTTTCTGTATACCGTGATCAACTTGTTCATTTTAACCAAAATATAATCACAGATTTCAGTTTTGAAGGTAATTCTCAGATAAAATAGAATATTGATTCTTCCATTTGATTTCTGAAGATTTGAATGTAATTTGAGAAGTAAAAATAAAGTCTTCGAACCAATTAAAAAATAATTAGTCTTAAGCTTTTATGTTGAAAATAACTTTGAATTCATGAGTATCTAGTATGATACATAATATCTAGTATAAAAATATAAGTATGTATAATTCTACCAAGAAAAAAACATTTTGATGATATTTGATTCAACATAAATCTATAGCACCTTCATTAAAATTAAATGATTTTTCTATCCAAAATTTTGCTCTGCATTGTTTTTATGCTTTTGAAAATTCAAAATTAAATTATTCCACATTTTTGCCAAACATTTTTATTCGAATTTTCTTTCTATTCAATCAAATGCTATAGAACCATATTGAACTTTTTTTCCGTAATTTTTAAAGCTTTTTTATAATCCAATAATTGTAATTATAAAAAAATGATATAAATCAAATTATATATTATGATTTAAAATTTTAATGTTTCGTATAAATGTTCATGTAACTTTCAGAAAATAATAAATATTGGAGAATGAGAATAAAATTATAATGCCATCATTAATTTTTACATAAAATTTAAATTCATAATGAAATTTTAATATGATTAAGTAAGAAAAATCTATCATGTACATCAATCAAGTCACAGAGAAAGAGAAACTTTTCTCTCCTTCTCTGTGAATCAAACAACATGTACATTTTTGTATCCATCAAATTAAAAAGCAACAATTTTATCGTCTGAAAATATAAATTTAAAATAATAAAAAATAAAGATATTTAAAAAAATTATGTTCGAGAAAAGAATTAGAATTATTTTTGAATGAGCTGGAATAGAAGTTTTTTCAAAAAGAACTCTCATCTAAGTTTTGGATCATTATTTAAAATTTTTTCTTAAAACTTTTGGAACGAATCTTTAACAAGAGTGGTCATTTTATCTAAAGAACTCTAATAGTTTTTGTAGAAATCTGTAGTCATTTTTAGTCATATTTGAAATAGCCTTTTTAGAAATAAGTCACAAATAAATAATTATATTTTGTTTGTTTAGGAGATGAGAAAAAAGAGCTTAAACTTTTTCTGAAATGATTTTCAAATAAAATAAGAATATTGATTTTTCTAAGACTTATCGCTGATAGTATTTATAGAAATCTGTTATCATTTTCAGTCATATTTTAAGTAGCATGTTTAGAAATAAGTCAGGTGTAAATAAATGCATTTTGTTTGTTTAAGAGACTAGAAAAGAAACTAAATTTTCTTTTAAATGATTTTAAATTAAAATAAAAATATTGATGTTTCAAGATGTTTTTTAAAACAAGATAGATAGTTTTCTGGAACTTATTATACACATGATGTAAAAAAATCACTATATAAATATTGCAGGCTCATTATTATTCAAAGGCTGATCTAAAAATAATGAGTGAAGGAGAAAAATGGCAAAACGATTTTTTCCGTCTTTGACATCTCGTTCTATTCAAATTTTTATGTATTCACCGGAGCTCCATTTCCCTTCAAAGAGTTAATTAAAAAGTTCAAGAGAATCATTTATCCATCCATCACTAATAAATATTCTCTTTCTTTCTTTATTAAACTTTCTCCGTGACTTTAATAAAGGATGAAGAGTCAAGACCAAACCACTTTAAATGTTTTGCATACATGTCGAATAAGAGATAGTTTCTTTTTTTAAAAAAAATTCTGTAAACTTTTTTCCCTTCATTTTTTTCTGAAAAGTAAATACTGGAGAAATTCAACGCTCATTCATGTGTTTGAAAGAACTTCTCAGCCAGGATCGATAAAAAATGAGAAATAGTAAAACATTTCTGATTAAAACAGATTCGACAAAAAAAAATTCCATTTTTTTCCTTTTTTGTTCTTATAGGAAAATATTGTGAATTCATTTATATTAAATATTTGAGGGTTAAAAAAAGTAATTATCAGGAATGTGTTCTTTGTTCGTTTTCATAACGTAATTGGCCACTCTGAATTAACTAGAAAAAATATTCCTTTATTATTAAAAAAAAAATTTCTAAGGTTCAAAATGATTATTTTCCCATTTATTGAGGCATTAAAAATTCTTTTAAAGAATAAATATCTGCATTCTTAATTTCATGGAATTCTTCAAAGCAAAATGTTATAAAAAGTAAATTATTCTGTACGTTATAGTCAGGAATAATTAGTATTATAAATGTGCGTGAGTGTTTTGGCGCTGTAATTACCAAAATGATTAATCTTGAACTACCGAGCATGGTACATATATTTTTAAAGAGTAGTGGCTCCAACTTGCAATTCTTTGAAATTTAATTTAGAATTTAAATTAATTAAAATTATTTGTTGGACAAAAATTCATCTCAACTTCTGGAATCATTCTAACACAAAACAGATTTTTTGTCTCTTCAAAATTCAAAATAATGGTCGATTATGCATATTGTTTGGCGATATTATTTATTTCTACTTTTAATTTAATTTTAATTTGTCTCATTTTGATAAGTTGAATTGCAAGGGATATTGAATGCAAAGTTAACTACTCTGGCAAGAAACTTGGCCCCTTTTTCGATTACAGTAATGATTCTGTTATTTTATTCATTGCTCTTAACTTCATATCTGTTAAGAAAACCTATGAATAAAAAATTAAATAATAAAACCATACCTTTTTATTGTAAATAAATCTTATCCCCCTCTCATGGATATAGATGTAGCACTTGAAATTATATGAGCAATATAAGAAATACAGATAAAACATCATGCGCTTGTTATAGAAAATTTGCAAATTTCAAGTCAATTCAAAGTTATTGAATGTTTTTATAACGATTATGGCAAATGATATGGATTCGTGGATTTTATTTTTGAAGTTTCTGCTGAATAGAGAAGAGCCTGTAGTGGGAAAAAAAGAAAGATAACAAAAAAAAAATTACATTCAATAGAATTCTAATATTTCTTTTAAAATCTTTTGAATTTACAAGTTCTTAATAATTTCAAATACATCACAAATTGAAGAAAATTAGACATAATGAGGAAAATAAAATTCATTCTAAATCATTTAGGATTTTTGAAATTTGAAAGATTTTTAAGAATAAATAAATAAATGTTTTTTCTCGCTGCTAATAAGGGAAGATTTAGAAAAGTTATGAATTTTCAGTAAGAAGCAAAGAGTATGCTAATATTTTTAGATTTCACTAGTATATATTCTTTGTTTTTTAAAATTTCTGTTTGATAATGTAGAATTTATATTCGCAGATAAAAATAATGTATTTAATATATTCTCAATGACTGTGCAAAAAAAAACCTTCTTATAAACGTAGCTAATAAGAAAAGGAATTATCCTGCTGTAATAATAACTGACAGTATAGCCTGGTGTTACGTAGAGCATAAATGCATGATTCAAATATTTTTCACTTTTTTGAAAGAATATTGTTGAGCAGTAACTATAAAAATTTATTCTTATTTTAACTAATAAAAAATTCTTGTTTTAATGGAATTAAATATGTCTGTAGATTTCTGATTATTTATTCATCACATAAAAGTTTAATTGCAAAAACATCACGAATAACTGACTGACTTTCCTCCATTAAGCACAGTTTATTTCATTGTGATTCGAAAGTTTCGAAATTCATGTTACGTCACTTTGTTTATAGTAATTATAAAATCTTATTTATTGATGCTATTTATGAGATTGGTGAAAAACATTTGCATGGCAAGTGCTTCTCTGAATAATTTAAAATGCTGCTCTGAATAATTTACACACAAAAATTTTGCAGAAAATATCAAATAATTGGCAATATAATCCCATATTAAACAATTTAAATGCATTTCTACTCAAAATTTTTTCAGTTTTTCAGTTTATGTTTTGACATCTTGCTTGTTATTTCAATATTTTACTATTTTTACGTCTCTCAGCTTTATTTTTCATATTTTACTATTTTCGAATTTTTTTTTACTGTTCTTCAGCTTCATTTTTTACTATATTTATTATTATTCAGTTTTCTAATTTAGGTTTCAATAGCTTGCTTCCTATCATTATAAGATTTTTATTTATAATTTAAGCAATAAAGATGTTATTTCTGATTTATATATGAATAAAGTTTTACAATATGCGGATTTCTTTGCAATTGCCAATAATATAAATATGCTGAATAGATTGGAACTGATAGAATGAAAAAATGCGGACCACGTGTTATTAAAATATTTCAATATTTTATAATCTATTATATAACTTCTTTTTATTGTAATTGCAATTTTTTTAGACCTATTAAAAATTAATAAAATGATTTATTCAGTTAAACTCATGTTTTCTGGTGTCTCCGATATTCATGTCTTACCGAACAAAGAGGAAAAATTTAACTAATCTGACCTTCACAACGATAGTTTTACTGTCCAAAAAGTTAATAATTCTGCAGACCAAGTTCGCCACCAAAGGCGACATGAATTAAGAACAATAGCAAATCTTGAAATTTAAGCTTTTGCAAAGTCTTTCCCCAAACCTTATGATTATTAGAAATTTTTATTTTGTACATTAATTAAACATAAAATATTCTGAAACACGGATAAACGTTTTTCTTCTTTAATACTTCAAAAAAAAAAAAAAGAATGAATATGAAATCCCTATAAAATTATGTTTTTCATAATTTCTAGTATGAAAATTTACAGAGAATATAATAAGTCTGATCTACAGAAGCTCCAAACTATTTCTTAAATCTTCTTAGAAATTTGGACAAAGCAGCTTTGTTCAGATTATAAACCATTGAAATCCAGAGATACTATATAAAGTCTATGAAATATTTTAAATTACTATTAATGGATTTTCAGTACAATTCGAAGTCTTCCTTCACATTTGGTCGAATCATTTAGTAGAGGCAATGGATTTAGTAAAGTTTAGATGGAATCCAGGATTCACGTTTTCCGGTTCCTTAGGCAGATGCTGTCTGGAAATTTATTATAGATAATTAATTTCTCTCAACCGCGTAGGAAATTTTCGTGAAAGTGATGAGAATTCTGTTCGCATCTCACTGCTGTTTCCAGTTCTGTTGGATGTTCAGTTCATTTTATGCAGGTTTAATTTTATAAGAATTATAAATTAAGTTATTCGTTTGTGAAAAAAATCAAATATTGAATGTGATTTATACAATTTAAATAAAAATTTTGTTTTTATATATTTTAGAAAGTGAAAAATTTTCGTTTTGATATATTACAAGAAATTGTTGATTATTTATCCCTACACTTTGAAGAAAATGTTTGCCTTACAATTATATTAGCTTCAAAGTTTTTTAGCATTATATAAATGCTGATGAGAAATAAAGAAGCAGTTGATAGTATTCAAATGATTGAAATTTATTATTTATTGACGTAACGTATTTGATATTTCGTTTGTGAAATATAGTAGCCGTCTTCGGTAAGCAACTCGTTCTCTCAGGTTTTTAAAACATTATTCTCTTCAATTATTAATACGGAAAACATTTCTTCAAAAACATTTAATTTATTTATTTTGCAAGATTAAAACATATGAATGAAATTAAAACAATTTACTATAATTTGTAAGGCGTATATACTACCAAATAAAAGTGGAAATGAAAATTATTCTATTGATTTCCTGATTGGCAAACACACGTGCTTGAATTTTTTGATTAAGGGTGTGAATCCCGTAAAAGCAAAGTTTCTCAGAGATTATGGCTAGACTTTAGAGTAATATTCGGTTGTTGAAATGAGCAATTTCTCGCCAAATATAATCCTGACCCTTTTCGATTACAACTCTAAAAGCAGTCTATTAACATTTATGATATACACTCTAGATTGCAGACTTTTAGAGAGTTTTTGGAATACTGGCACAATATTGATTTGATCGTAGCGAAAATGTACATTAATTTTAAATTTTAGCACTATAACACATCTGACAACGGTTATTCATTGAACATTTTTACAGTTGTACTGAATCAAATGTTTTCCTTAGATAATTAATGGAGCTTCAAAATATTAGTAGAAGTGTTTTGAAGATAGTTCGTTATGCCAACAATGATGACATTCAGTCAGAGGAAAGAAGATATAAAAGAAATCAAGAAATGGGTTTCAATTAAAAAGTTCAATCAAGCATAAAAATAGGCAGTTTTACAGAAGTTTAAGATTCTTATGATGTTTTGTAAATATATAACTGTTGCATTTTGACAATCAGTAATTAACTCGATTACTGTGACATGTATATAAGTTTTTTATTTTTAAATGGTACCGAAATCTTAATATAGAATGATATCGTGTTATTAAAGAAATTGGTTATATAATTATAGCCAAAAATAGCTTTATTTGGCAAAACGAATCTTTTTATTATTGATTGTCCTTCTAAAAAATAAAAATTCCTTTATTAGGATTTATTCCGAGACGAATTAATAATAGAGAATACTTTTTATTCTTTCTTTATTTCATTTATAGACTCAATTAAAATTAGGAACTCGAAAAAGAGTGAAATTAAGAGACGAATGAGAGTTCTTTTTCATAATATAAACGTAGGATGATGTGTATTTGTTATTAAATATAAATTGGAGTCGTTTCAACATGAAATAAAAAATTATTAACTAAGAATTTATTTATTAAAATCAGGTTTATAATTATTTACAAAATACTTTTTTTCCATTAGAATAAATCTTAAGACTCGCAATGTCTTTCTAAAAAGAAAGAAAAAATCGTTTACTAGAACTTATTCTATAGCTAAGAAGCAGAAAATAAGAATTTTGATTATTAATCTTGCTTTTTTACATTTACTGTTGAAGTTAAGCTTTAAAAGACAGTAAAATTCTACTTAAATCGTAGCATGCATTAAAATTTAAATAAAACGAATTCCAAGCCAGTTCTCTTTTAGTTTTCTTTTTTGCATTTTTTTTCCTTATTACAAAACTAGCCGCCTTTGGCAACCAGCTGGTTCGACATGAATAATAAGTTCTAAAATTTTCAATTAAATATTCACATACCTTTCTCTCTTTATAACTTATCAATCATATATATTTAAATTTCAAACTTCGGTAGTCACGTAATTCGTTTTATAATAGAAGCCTTACGATTGTTTGTTCATTGTACTATATGTCTGTTTAATTTGCAATAAGCTGTTATGGAATGAAGCGGAAGATATCATATCTTATATTTATTCTATAACATTAAGCTACCATTTTCAACACGCGCTGCACATCACAATTTCCTCGTTTTAATTTGCAATAAGTGTTAATTTAATCATTCCGTTTGAGTTTTTGTCAAAGTGACGGCAAAAGCACTCGTACACTCTTAATATGCTCTTGCAGGTTAAATTGTACTTTCATTTTGTGAGAAACAAATTGTTGGAATATGTTGTTGCAGTATTTTTAAAAAAAATCATTTAAAATAGAAACTTAATTTAAAGGTAAAAACATTATTAAGGAAATAAAGTAATTTTTTTTCAGGATTTGAAATTCAGAAAAGTAATTTTTAAGAGGATTTAAAAAACCATTTTGTGCTATAATATTTTCGGAAATTATCGCAGAAAAATTCCAAATGTTGTCTTAATTTTTAAATAATTAAAATTTTAAAAAAAGACCTCTGTCAATATATATTTTTCCGTCCTCCAAAGTAAATATGCAAATTCGAAGTGCGGTAGTTCTAGATCATATGGTCTGGTGTACAGTGGCCTAACACAGACGCTCGTGCATTCATTCATATACGCAACACATATTCATTTGATTATCAGCCTTGGAGTAATTCCGGGCATTGATTGCCCTGAAATCAATATCTTCTTTAAGATTTTGGACGGAAGAACACGTTTTCATAATAATATTTTATTTTTATAAATCGGTCAGTTTCAATGATTTATTTAGAAGATTGATTGATTTAGCAACTTTTATTTAAAATATTTTGTAAAATCTGGCTCATAGAGCTATGAAAAAATCTAAAACTCATTATTCATCAATGTAATAAATTGACTTCATTTAGACCACGTTAACAGTTCTAAACAATATGTATGCCTATTACTAATATTTTACAAATTGGCCATTGGGCCGGAATTTCAATGCATATCCTGTATAAATTTAATTAGGTTTACCGTAAACAAAGAAGATTTATTGAATTAATGAAATAGATATTACAAACGATCTTAGAATCCTTTGCCTTGTATTTTTTTTCAGAAAATATCACATTTTATGTTTATTTTATTTTATCCAGTCACGTGGTGAAAATTATTTTTCTTTAGATTTCCGTCAATCTGATGGCAATACGCTGATAAAACCTAATTTTTTTCCCCTTGACGTGCTCGTGCAGATGAAAGTTTATTGTTGTTGAAAAATATGGTGAAAATATTTCTTTAAAGATTCGTTATAAATAGAAGCCTTAAGTTATATGTTAAAACAGTGATACCATTAGAAAGCTTTATTTTTTTATCTGTAACTTGATGAAAAATCATGTTTGTAATAATATTTCCGGAAGTTATAGCCGAAAAACGTCGAAATTCAGCTTAATTTTTAATTAATCGAAATTCTAATTAAAAATTCGGAAAAAGGGCTGTGAGGTTTCATTCCCGACTTCCATTTTGAATCTATTCGGCCACTAGTTTCACAGATATGCCATACATTTGGTAGCTGTACGTCCAACGGTCTGGCCAGTAGAGTGCCAACATACACACACACATTGAGCTTTATTATACGTATGGTTACAGATATAGGTAGCAGAAAGCAAGGAAGTAATTTGACTCGACATTTAAAGCAAGTTTTTTTGCCTTCTGTTTGTCTTTTTAGAAACATAGAGATTTTAATGGATATGATATCGGTTTAGTTCAGGAAAAACATGTTTTTTACTGATAATTTTAAATAATCAACTCTGCTCTGTGCGATGAAAGATTAATTAATTAAGGGATTTTTTTTAGTTTATTCCATAATTATCCCGCATTCCGTTATTTTTTAACCGAATACGGACAATGGAACGCTGGCATCATTTGTTTTCTCGGATTTCAAATTCAATTATTAATGAAGAAGAGATTAATGACTATTTGTTAGCTGGAAATAAATGATGAATTATTTTCCATTTTCTATTTTATTTTATTTTTATCAAGCTCAATTCATTATAGAATTCATAGAAAATATTTATTTGGTGAGCTATACTTTTACTTGATAATAACGAGTTAATTAATTTTAGTTCAAAGAAAGTTTCCTCTCATCATAAAGTCGTATCTTCATTTATGGTATGAAAATTCAGTTTTATATTATAATTCTGAAACCTTTTACAACGAAACATAATTATTTACTGTACAAATAATTCCTGATTGAAGTTCAATAAATGTCTTATAATACAAGGCTGTATTTTTTATTTCAAAATATGCGAATATATTTGAAAATTAAATTTTAATGTGAATATGGCCTATATTTGTTGTTTAGTTTTCATTATTTATAATCAGTCATATACTTTATCATGTACTTAATTTGATGCCAGAAATATTGATTGCATTTAAAATTAATAATGCTTATTGTCATATACAAAACTTGGTGCATCAATAAATTTAAAGTTCAATTCATGACAGGCATTAAGACAGCAATATTTTAATAGCTTTATATATACGGTATTTATTGAATGTATGAAACATCCTAAAGTATTCCATTATTCATAGGCTTCATTAGATCCTTAAATTAAAACCTAGCAATAAAAATATTATTCACTGATAAACCAAATTACATCAAAACATATTAGAATTTCTGCATATTTCAAAGGATTTGGAAAAGTGTCTATAAATAATAGCATCTGTAGAAGAATTTGAACTGTTTATCATTATGTAAAGGTATTAAAATAAGATAAGATCTAAAACTTGAAATAAGAAAAGATCTAAAATTTGAAAATAATAACTTTAGAACAGTACTAATGGCGATAGAAAATCTTAAATCACTAAAGAAAATGATGTTAAAAATTCACAGTTTTTTTATCAATTATTCGAAAATTTTAAAGTGTTTGTGTTTTTCTTGTTGTGGAATGAAAATTTAGAAAAAATAATGAAAATTTTGTGGGGATTTTCTGAAGGTGGTGGCCCACTTCCGGTTTAAAAGAAAACAGATGAATCAGAAGATGGACCGAAGGTTACAACAAGACTCTTTGCAGGCAAAACAGCGTCAAAAAGAATGTTAGTCTCTTGAATCACTTTTATTGAGGCCCTGATGTGATAAAGGTAGCAATTGGCCACAGGAAACCTTGTCGATACTGTTTTTTTCCGAAGTAGTTGGATTAACGGCTGTACTAAAGAAGAATAAGTTACTTCCAAAATTTGATCACATTCTAATTCGTTACGTAACCTACACACAATAAGTAGGATCCATCTTCTTGAACTTTCATCAATTGAAGAAAATTGTCATAAAATATTTAAGGAAGCAACGAAAATGGTTGAACTTCATTGTCAAAATGAAATATTGAACAAAAAATAATCTTTACATTAAAATTTAAAAACTTATAAATTTAAAAATTAAGGAAATTTAGAAAAAATTGGCACAGTAAATCAATTTGTACTAGGAATTTTTAAGTTTCTAATGGTGCAAAAATTATGTTTGTGTTATTATATTTTATAAAGTTATTGCTGGTAAGCAAAAAAAAAACTCATTTAATATTTAATTAATAAAAATTTTTATCCAAAAAATCCGTGCGAAGTTTAAAATTTCTATCACAAAAAGAAGATAAATCCATATTTTTGTTATAGATACATTAGTCTTGACTTAAACTGACAACATATGCATTTAGATAGATGGACGTTCTCAGCTTAAATTTATTACAAATAAAATTTACATACATTAACATTTTAATTTTTAGTACCGTATAATCTTAGCTTAATTACTTTCTGATTATTTTATAAAATAACTTCTGAAATGGACGTTGGAAAACTTAGAATGCAAGATCAATGCATGCGTCAATAGTTTTGACGCCGATAATCGATGATTGTTTAGTAAAAAATATCTACATTTTAACAAACAATGTTTATATAGATATATATGTAAACATTGTTTGCCTTGTGGAATATGCAATAACAGATATTGAATGTCGTAATTTATTTTCTAAAATCATTTTTAATTTATATTGTTGTCACATATAAAAAAGAATAAAACGCCCAAAATTTCTCTTATTAATTCATTATTTTGATATAAATTGTGTGAAGTAATAGATCAAAGTAAGCTTTAGTGATAATTTAAGGTTATGATTGTTATATAAAATTATGAAAAGCTCTCTTTCATAGTTAATGAGAATCACTTATAAAAGACAGGTAAATAAAGATAAAAATTAACAACCACACCCGAAGTCATTTTTAATAGTCTGTAGTGAGTATCTTATTTGTTAAATGATGAGATTAAGATATTCTTCAAATCATGATAGCTTGATGCATTCTTCCAAATAAAACCTCCATTAAATTCATAATTTATGCCAGTTAACATGTGCTTTGAGCAAGCCTTTCACATTATATATATAGGCATCTCAACCTTATAGAAATAAAAAAAATTCGTCTTAAAGCAATTATAACACTGTGCTGTGATATGGATCGCATTTGTTTCAGAGATGAGAGCATAAGGACATATGCTCTGTGATGAACTAAACTATTTTTCGTTTCGCTATGAATTTATCTTTATTTGTATAAAAGAGTTTTAGTATATGCTTACATTATAGACGAAACAATTACTAGACATATTTACAAGCTGGATTTTGAAAAATAATCAGTGTTGTCATAAGACAATTTGGAATTAATGAAATCCTCCAACCCAGCGAAAGGAAGAATATCAAGAGCTAATCATATAATATCAATAATATTAGCGATACTGACACAAAACAATACTTATTACATTGAAAATCCCGACATAAAAATATTCTCCAGCAAACCTAAGCCAGAGCGCATTTTAATTCTGATTTTTTTTCTCACTATAATTCGAGAATTTTAATATGAAAAGTTAGTACAGAATAACTAGTACAGAATGGCCTCAGAATCACTAGAAATCTATTGATTAATTTGAACAATATTTTAAACATTAATTAATAGTAACACTTTACAATCATAGAAAAAAAATCAAATCTCTCTAAGGTGACTTAATCCAAACTTAATTCAGATCAAGTTTTGTCTGTAGGTTGTTAATTATGCATTTCTTAATATTTAATTTAATTATAAATGGAAAAAGGCTTAAATTATTCATTACCATTGATAAATATCTAGTTTAAATTAAAACAAGTTGTTAACTTTCAATTTTAATTAAAGTTTCTCAATTTTTACTAAAGTTTTGTGGCATATTTAGCATAAATTCATTCAATTTCCTTTCAACAGATTGAGACAATTATTATGATTTCCTTAATATATTTATAGTTAAAAAAATCAATATATTATGTTCATTCTTTTATAAATATTGCTTAACGATAAAAGAATATGAAAGAGTTATATCTTTTTTAAAATATTATTTGAAAGCTTAAATTAGTCTGAATTTTTAAATGTACGGCAAATATTTGTATCAACAAAATATAATGTTGAAATATAGATACAAATCTCCAAGGCACCATGTATCATAATTTATTCCCTGTGATTATTATCTATGGAATAATTTATACTCCCATATTTTAATTAAAATTAAGTCAGACATAATGTTAATCTAATTGCATATTTTTTGCAGTGTTTTTTGAGCAACGATTTCTCAAAACAGTCATCCGAGATGTTTGGTTATTTTAAAGCAATCAGGCAAGCGAAATCAGTATTCTGCAAAATACATGGTAGTGAATCATTTTAAGTATTGAAATTTATTAAGTTTAAAATTATTACACTGTTTTTATTGATATTAAACGAGATTGATATTTAAAACGAGATGAAATTTGATTATTATAAAGCATCAGTTAAATTCTTCTCTAAACTATCATTATTAATGACATAATAATTAGCCATGTTTTGATTAATTTTAGCCATTTGTTAAAGATATTAAAGATAGTTCCGTTAACTGGGGATTAATATCCTTATATATAATAGTTTTGCTATTTTATTCTTTTATATGAACTTTTTAAACAAAAATAAAAATGCAAAAAAATATTAATGTTTGTGCAGAAATTCTAGGACTACTTTGTTGGAATTGCGAGATTGACAATAAAACTAACAAATTTTGTGTTAATATATTAGATAATGTAAAACAATTAGATAGTATTTAGATAATGGGTGACTAATTTCAAACTTCATCACAAAAGTTTGAAAAATATAAGTGAATATAAGAAAACAATTAATATAAAAATATATTATTTAAAGGCAAAATCAGATGACATAATAATATGTAACATTAATAGAAATTTTTCCTTAAAAATGTGATCTAAGTTAAATTGTTCTAAATAAAAGGATGCAGAAATTAAGTCTTATAAATATCTTATCTTAAAATGACAAAAATAAATACCAAATGGTATTTCAGAATAAATAGTGAAAAATCGAAGAAATATTTGTATTTGTTGACCTTTAAATTAAAATAAATAAAGAATATTTAATAAAGGATTTTGAACTTAACCAGTTTTTTTATTTTTTTAGTTTCTTAAAATTCTCAACATCTTTTGCTCTTTTTGATGAATATTTAGTTAACAATTTAAAATCTCAGAAAAATTTGCTTAAAGGTTTTGATATAAATACTTACAGTTGTCCTATTATTGTTTGTAAACTTTTTCTGTACTTTCTTTCATTTTGGAAGTGTTTACAAAATTAACAAAAAAGTTCTTGAATATACAGATTTGTTTAGAAAAGAATTAATTTGGATTATATATGCATACTTTTAAAATATTTACTTTCACTTCGTATTCTTATAACAGTCATTTACAATTGAAGGGATTTTATTGTGAAAAATTATAGAATCGAAAATATACTCAACAAATTTCGCATACAAGAAGATTTACTTAGATAATATGTAAAAATTTTAATATTCATTGGAATATAAATTTAAATCAATGAATAAACATAGCCTGATTTAAAAGATTAGATATAAATAGATCTATTGAAAAGTAATTTTTTAATTACAATTGTAAATCCTTCTTTCTTTGTGGAATAGTACATGTTAAACCATATAAACTATTTCTACCCTTGTCTGAGTAAATAAGCTTACTTAAGAAGAATATATGAGTAAATAAGTCTACTTAAGAATATTTCTAAAGAAATGTGTTGTTCTATATCAATATCTATAGATATAGAATCTAATGCATGGTATAAAATTATATATTACAAGGATCAAATTTGAACAACATAATTTGATTCTTATAAGCCTTGTGGGAATTATCCTGTTTCCAAGGATAATATATTTTATAATTATGTAAAGAAATTAGTTGGATAAAATATTGAAAACTATAAGAAAATTCCTTTCCCTCTTCCTTTATTTTACTTTATTTCAACTTAATTTCCGAAGTTTTTTTTCTTCTGAAATGTGTCACAAAAATTAAAAATAGTTTTGCTTACGAAATGAAGTCTTTTCTTTGAATCAATTATTTTTCATGTGACATTTTAAAAAGGACCCAAAATAGTATTTAAAAGAATCACATGAATTTATTGTAATAGATATTACATAATTGTCAAACATATTAATATTATTTATCCTCAGATAAAAGTAATATAGTCTGTAATTAGAATTTTAATTTCTATCATATTTAAATTTTTACATTAGTATTAGTTAGGATTAGGCCAGATATATTCATATCATCAATATGTAAAGAATGCTTTTCATGATGATAATTTAATAACCAAGAGTTGTCTCTCCAAAATATATTAGCATTCTCTTTAATAAACTTGTAATCTGTGAAAATATAACTGTGGACATTGGAAAAATTCCACTAATGTTTTTTCAAGGCATTTGCAAGTAATAGCCATGATCTTTAATTCTAGAATTTTTCCGAATCTATCATGTGACCTTTTGCAATAAATTCCTGACATTTGGTTAATATGCAAGACTCGAAATGTAAACGTTTTCTAGGCAAACTGAAAATCAAAATTTGATATAAAATGTTTGTTATAGTCACTTACAAGGATACTTAAAGATTTCCATATTTAAGCCATTGTGTTTACATATATGACAAAATAAAAGCTGGCAGACAGATTTGTTTTAAAATCTTATAAGTATCTACATTTTATAATCTGAACATTTGCACAAAATTTTATAAGCCCGTCTCTTTAATTTGTGTGATTATTGTGTGGTTGATCTTGATAGGGCAAAGTTTCTGAGAATAGATTTCTTTCAACATATCAAGAAACTATATTAATTTAATGCAAATTCATCGATTAAATTCCATCCATCTAGTTCAAGGTGTTTTTGAGTTAATTTTCGCATTCACAGACAGAGAATAATAATATCAAAAATATATTCAAGGAAACCTGCAACGGGTATTTTGTAAAAATCTCGAGTTTGATTTTTTTGAAGAATACAGTACTTTTAATATACTTCATATGAGAGAAAATAAAAATAAATTTATAAATCTTACGTATTTCAAGCTGAAATCCCTCCGCTTAACTAACATATATTCTCATAAAGAATTTAAGGCTGTTTTCTAATTAATACAGGCAAAGAAACTGTTAATGGAAATGATTGATTATCTATAGATAAACAAAAGCTGAGCAAAAACATTGCACTGCATGTAGAAAACAACTTTTTCTCTCTTCCCTGTAATTTCTGCTATTTTTATTTGGAGAAATCAGAAAACAAATCATCTGCGTAGGCGTCTTATAAACATGCTATTGACATATGAACTGTTTGTCTTATGGCGGCTTCCTTAAATATGTAGTCATTATCGGGTTCCTGAAGTATAAATAGGGAAGAAATAAATCAACGATCATAGATTTTTCCGCATTGACCCTAGATGACTAGTATTTTTGAGACAATACAACTTATATTAATATTCGTTTTCTTAACTTAATGACTTCTTGAAGGTTAATATCACAACAATTTAAACAATGTTGTTTCTAAGATCGAAAAGAAAAGTTCAGTTACTAATTAGAAATTTATGTAGGGAAATTAGTCTATTTAAAGCTATTTTAAGGCTCAATTTTTTGAATATTAAAATGTTTTTAATGATTTTTTTTCTTTGAATTATACAGACACCAGCTATAGAGAACGCATTATGAAATAATTTGCTATAACCTGTTTTAAATAAAAAAAAAAAATAAATGCATTTACTATACGTTGAATCTTATAATTATAGTTTTTGAATAAACGAAAATCGAAGACAAGAAAATATTTGAAAAAATTAATTTTTAATAAATCTAGTTATTTAGAAATTTCTTTAGAGTATTATTAGAGAAGAACTGAAGAAACATTTCCGAAGCCTGGTTATTAGAATTATACAAGAGAGCTTATTTGAATTTATTTCTCATATAACAAAATTGATAACACAGTAAAAATGCCTACATATTTTGAAGGATAGCACAATTTTTATTGAAAACTTTTGAATGAAACAAAGGGTAATTAAATCATTCCAAATGTTAAAATAGAAAACAAAATTGAAAAAAACCATTATAAATGCAAATTTGGAAAAGAAGATAAAAAAAATTACGAAAGGAAAACTAAAAGCTTATGATAATTAAAAATATAATTATAAAAAATGTGGAGATGTGTGATTATATAATGGAAAAAAGTGATTATGTAATTGATAGACAATATTGAAAGAAGCCAAACAATCAAAATTTTAGAAAAAAAATATTAAACTGTCAAAACAACTTTATTGCATTTTTATTTGCAAATAATAAAAACAACAGAAACAGAAAAAGTTCTCATAGTAAACAATGAACTGAAATCTATATGGATGCATAAATAATTTATATTAGATTTAAGTTTGTTCATGCAGCAAAATGGGAAATCTCAGAACAAATTTTTTCTTAAATTTTTTTTTGACATTCGCTGAGCAGCTTGGAATAACTTAATTTGATTTATGATGGAGACAGCGAATCAATAAAATTCATTCCACAATTGCAAAGTGAGTTCGAAAACGTCACGTATTTCTTTAAAAAGTATAGAAATTTTGCTGCAACAGAAATCATTTATCTTTCATGATAACTGATAAAACCTAATGATAGATGAAAATTTTATCTTATGCTGCATTATGAAGAGAAAATATTGCAAAATTGCATCTTAGGATGAATACTCCGAGAAATATCATTCTAAACATTTCAAATAAAAGACTACCTTTTCAAAGCACCGTCAATTAGCGAGAGCAGGATTTTTTTTACTGAAATGTCTATTTTGGTAATAACTTTCTTGATGAAATGTAGCAATGAAGATATATTTTGTTCTGATACCTTTGAACAGAGAATTTCATCTCTCATTCAATATACTTCCAATATTCTGCAATACACCAAATCAGATATTTGACAATTTAGTATGAATTAATGGGTGATTCAATAATTTTATAAGTGCAAAGGTGTATGCTATCAGTCTTTTAAGTGCTTAAAGAAGGAAAGTTGCTGAACTTCGGCTGACAGAACATTTTTAATGGTAGATATTAGTAATATTATGTATAATGGTACGATATTGGGAAAAATAATAGTAGCATTTTTTTAAACTCATTTATCTTTTTAAAAAATGAAATATTTTTTTGTGAAAGCCTTATTAAAGAAGAAAAATTGCTTTAAAAACTATTTAATCTATCTAATATAAGAAACTGATTCTTCAAATTCATCCACAGAGCTTTAAAATTAAATCACCAAATTCATACGTTTATTGAAAATAATTATTTTTCAGAAATTCACACTTACACTGAATATGCAACATTTCAAATGAACTTTATATATTGTATAAATCCTTCTCTTTCTCTATTTAATCCATGTAGCATCAGATTTATTTTTTATGAATTGATATTTGAGTAATTAATGCCATTTCACTCCCTCCCTCCTTTTTTTTGGTTCTATTTCTAGGCCATTACAATTGCTAGAGATTGCAAATATTTCCATGGATATTCATCAGATATCATCAATAAACTAAATACTCGTATTAATTTTAAACATTGAATTTGATTCAAATGTTTAAAGTTCATTGAAAGCAATCTCTGTAAAAAATATTCTAATTAACTACAAAATTCCAATAAGAATTCAGGAATAAGGCTATAAGAATAATATTATATCTCTAACATATCATTTTTTCTGTAAACAAAATATTTTTATGTGATAGAAATTATTTTCCTCTGGGTGAATCACGTTGAATTATTATTAGTATATTTTAAGACCTTATTTATCTAGGACGTTTGAAACTATTGATTTAGTAAGTTTTCTTCACAAATCAATCCTTTTCATCTATGAAAATAGTCGAAGAATATTTTTTATATTTAAATACTATGCAAAGTTTTTCATTGACTTAAACCATGCTATAGGAATACTTGGACAAAAAACTGTATGGGCTAAATTTCAGCCACGAAAAATATTTCCAGTTTTGTAAAAATAGGCATTAAAGATGAAGATATGTAGCCTTTTTAATACATTTTTTTAAAAAAAATGCAAAATAAAAGCAAAGCTCTACCTAATCCAAAAATACATTTACATCTAAATACAAAACTAGTGTCCAATACATTTGCTAATATTAAAGCAATCATCTGCATTACTAACGCAGAAAGTTATTTTAGGGTATTATTTAAATGTTTAGAAGTATATAAAGGTTAGAATTTATTGCAGATGTATGGAAACTCAAAAGGAAAATTATTTTTTTCCTTCCATCTTAGTACACTCACCCGCACCTAGTTTATTATTTGTAGAGTGAGAATAATTTAGAAGAATAATTAGAACATAAATAGAAAAACGGAAACAAATCATTCGAATTTTGTTTGGGGAATTTATGTAAAATGAGGTAATGTCTTTTATTACAGTGATTCCATAATAATGAATAAAACAGAATTCAATACAGTATATAATTTATTTTTACTTTGAATTAATAAATTCGTAACTAATTTTCTCTTGAGCAACATGTCAGTGACTTGGAATTTTTTAAAAATTCATATTTTAATAAAAGCAAAGAAAGTGTTTTAATATCCCAAATACAGAAACTCTATCTTACATATAAAAACTTGAAAAAAATTATGTATTTGCTAAAGAACTATTCAATACTTCTTATAAATAAAAAATCATTCTGTTTTCATTATTATTTGGTTGTCAATACAAATGCAATATTCCACAAGAAGAATTGGCAAGCGACTTTTTCTTGCTTGCTCTTCTTCGATCGGTCTTATTCAAATACAATTGTCTTCAGCAGAGCTTTTTTGAACTAAAGATTCTAAAATAACAGATGCAAGAAGAACATAATCATTTCTTCTCACTCTTATATATATTTTTTTATTAAAAATTTATCTTGACTAATGAAAAAAAGCGAAGAGTCATGACTATTCCGCTTCTGATTCTTAGAATGCAAGTCCAATCAAAATTTTTTTCTTCACATTGGAAAAATAAACAGTAAAGTAGTGAAAAGTTTCTTCAAGTGTGTTAGGCTTTCGAAGAAATAAGATAGAGAGAAAGCAGATTGATTTTTAGTTTAAAAATTCAATCGGAGAAGAAGAATTTATTTCGTTTGTGAAATTTATTTGCTCTTATAGTAAATAGATTTTCAGAAATGAATTGTTTACTTGGAAAATTAGTTCCGGAACTAATTCAAATCGTAAGTTTCTCACATTTATTTTGCTACCGAAATATGAATCGAAATTCGCTCACACAAAAGCAAAGGTATAGAAAATGTATATATATATATATATATATTTAAAAAAATTAAAATAAAGGTTGTGATTGTTAAAAAATAATTGAAATTTTTTTTGACGACTTAACTTTTAAACATACAGGGTACGAAAGAGAAACATTTTTCAAACTATGAATATATTTTTCTGTTCTTTTGTGTGTATAAATACCCAATGGATAAAAAAATATTGGTAGATTAAATCTAGTGCTACGTTTTAGTAATCAAAGTGTCGAGATATATCGTATTAATGACTAAATAGAAGGGAGAACTATTAAGGAGCTCAGACAATTCTTAAAATTAGATAAACTAGATCAATAAAATTTGAGATTTTAGATGCAACCCTAAAAACCCTATGTACACCAAAATTTTAGATTGACCTAAAATTATGGATTCCATCATTTAAACAGTCCACCGTAGTTCTGTTTTATGTGGTTTTGTCAGAGTGCATGTGAATACTATTCAAAAATAAATAAGCCTTACTTATAAAATATGGCATGTAATTTTGATTTAAAGTTAATCGATGAATTTTTTACCAGTGTTACCAGGTTTAATTTTTTATTCATTCAATTAAAATAATTAAATAAATAAAATAAAAAGGACAATCATGAAAATTTATTTTTGAGTCAAGTAGAAATGGTCTCCTTGAAAAGCTGCAATATATTCTCTAATAATTTTATTATTCTTTTCCTTCTCCATAAAATTTTGAGCCCGTCCCAAGCCATGGATACCATGAGAATTAGATTTTCGTTTCATGAGCTCCACACACGAGTGTGGATTGTTTCTTAATTTAGTTAAGAAAATTCTTAATTTAGTTAGTTTCTTAATTTAGTTAAGAAAAAACCTATATATTTGCAGTAATTGCATAGCAATGCAGAATAAAGTTAAGAAATAACAATCTTTGGAGTCAATCCAGCATATAAGCTTCGGCTAATAATCGCTTTCATGTCTGAAAGAAGAATATGTATTTCAGACGAATTTTTTTTAAAAAAATGTTTCGAAATAAAATTTGATATAGAATTTAGAACATAATTGTTTTTTGAAATGGAATTCAATGTAGAGAGTCAAGAAATCTCATACCAAATTTTATCTAAATTGTTGAATTTTAGAATTCTTTTCATATTCATGCATAGTCAAGTATATATAAAGAAAATGTTTGACACCATGTCGTATTTTGTAGTAAATTTGAAAAAAAAAATTTACAACTAAAACACTAAAGTTGTGATCATTATTTCGTTTCTTTAAATTGTAACATGTTTGAACAATCCCTTCTGAATGTATGTAGATGTACACACAAACAGACGATCGACGCTTTGATGAATTTAATTGATATTTGAAGTCTACATTTCAGATGTTGAATCTGTATAGCAAATTTTATCTATTCAACTACATACGTTTCGGAGCTATCGTGTTTATTTTTATTCGGATAATTTTATATACAGGTTTCTTTTGAATGGATTTCATTGGTGGTTTGATTAAAATCTACAAATTTATTGTTATGTTCATTTACTAAGTTGTGATTTTTAGCTAAATGAGCTTGATATTCTATCGTATTAACAAAAAGCAGACGTAATTCTGAAATTGTGGCTTTAGATTCGTGATTCATTCGATATTTTTAAAAACAAGGAGGTTAATAAAAATATCGAATTGGAAATGTTCAACAATTACAAAATTTGATTTTATATCTCGTTTCAAAAAATAAAAAAATAAACTTTTTTTGTAAAAATAAGTTAATTAATTATCATAAGGTATCCGAACACGTTAAAAAGATCAATTTTCGCTAAAAATGGCATTTTTCAAATGTTTTTTTATTTGATAGATCAATCTTTGAGCTATCCAAAATAGGTTTAATTTTGCCTCTACTTTAATTAAAAGTCAATATGTTAATATTTTGATACTGATTAGTAAACGGGAAGTAGACTTTTGAATAACCAGAAATGTCGATTTAAGGGGCCAAAAACATGTTAAAAATTTGTGTTCAGATAAATTTAGTTTTAAATACGGAATATGTTTTGCACTGAAAAACACAGAATGAAAATGAGAATTTTAATTGTGTTGCGGGCAAATTTGCACCTAAAGATGTCTTTCTTGAATTCTGAATCCTCAGATTAGGGGTATTTATGTCTGTAATACATTTTAATAAAGGTTTTATAGGATTAATGAAAATCTGCTGTTGGAGTGCATCCTAGTGTAAATTCAGACAGATTGTTTACCGGGCGCGAAAAAGATTGAATAAATGAATTATAAGCAACATTCAATGCCAAATACAAAAAAAGGGAAAACTAATTAAAAGTATGTACTTTCTATTTTTTACTACTATAAAAGTATACTCTAAATTTTAAGTATGTACTCTCATGATTTATTATTAAAATGTTACTGTATATTTTAAAAGCGTTTTTCTCAAAGCTGATTTTACTCATTTGTTGTTCACTTCTAATCAAATAACTCAATATATAATTATTATATTCAGAAATGTGATGGATTTTCTTTTTATACTGTTTTCTAGGGAATGAATAAAAAGAATTTTGACCGAGTCTATAGTTTTTAATTTACAGCATATTGTTGAAATAATTATGTCATAAATTTACTAAAAATTTCATGATAAATCTTAGACAGGCTGTAAAATTTTTATTTATTATTAGAGCCATATGGTTGTAGTTCTCTCCGTGGAGAAAATCATGTAGTTTATTTTGGTATAAGTTTTAATAGGATGAAAATAATAGTTTTTGGTGAAGGGAGAAGTTTTATAAGAATTTTCTTAAATGTATGCTATTAAATTCCAATTTTCAAAGGTTTTAATTTCAAATTTTGAGGACCTATTACTAATTTTTAAAGTCTTAAAACAAGAAATACGATTAAAGTATGCCTACACCATGTTTTTAAAGAAAGTGTTCGGAACTTGTTTGGATACCTTAATAATTTTTTATAATCATATAATCTTTGATATGATTCATTGTTATGAATATTATAAAATCTTGAAACCACTTACTGAAATATTTTAATCCATACCGAATGATTGATACACTTTGTCTTTAATGAAATGAAATTGAACACATTTATTTATACATTCCTTTTCTTCTTTATTTTCCTTCATGAAATGTTTTTCAATTTATTTCGAAAAAGAACGATAAGGTAAAAGAAAGCTTACTTTTGATGAAAATTTATTTGTACATATCAATATCGTTGCTGTGAATGAAATTAATTCTAATTTTTTCAACATAGTATGAAATTAGAATGTTCATTATCAAAATATTTATTATTTGATGTATCATTTTCAATGCTCTTATCTTATCATATATAAAGTATTTTTATTTTTAAAATTTTGTTTATATTATTGTTTTCATTATTTAAGAATAAAATATTGGCAAATTATTAATAGTTATTTTATTTATGTATCTTCTTTTTCTTTTCTTGTATTTAAAAAATATCTTCAACTCCCTCAAATTATTCGAAAAGATTCAATAGTTTTTTACATAACGTATTCGAGAATACATTTAGAATATTTAAATGCTTATTAATGGATGTCTAAAAGCTTATAAAAATTTCAACCACTTTTTTTCTTAAATTTCATGGTCGTAGATATGTTTTAATTGTTCAGAATCAAAAACTTAAAATAAAACACCCGGTGAACAATAAGAAACAGTAAAAATAAAAATGTTTGAAATAATTGTCCATTGATGCCTAAATTCAAATTCTTTCAAATTAATTTGAAACATTTCTGGACAAAACATATTCCCAAAGTATTTGAGAAAATATTTCAAATTTTCATACTAATAGCAAAGAGTCATGTCAAAACATAATACTAAAAGAAAACTCGATACGCATAGAGAAAACTTTCAAAACAAAATGTTGAACTTTTAAAGACTTATTTTCCAGGAATTGGAGAAAACTACAATTTTTAAAGTAATAATGTTTACAGGATTAAAAAAAAAAGCAGAATAAGAAATGTGAATTTTTATTCAGTACGATTCAACACGTTCACATCCTTTCCAAAACTTAAAAAAATCAGCATTTTCTTCCTGTTTTGCGTTTTTCAAATATCTAATTTCAAGTTGCAGAGAAGTAAAGTAACTGAAGTGGAATTATGTGGTTTTAAAGAAAATACCAAAACTTGCTGTTTACGTAAACCTTCTTATCATCACTGTTCCAGCTGCTTAGGCTTGAAGTTATAATCTTTTCAAAATAACAATATTCATTTTCTTTTTAATAGTAAACAAATAATTTTCAAAGTAAAAAAAAAATCGTTTACTTGAGTTTAAATGATAGAAAGAAAGATAGAACAAATCTTTAAATCATTTATTTTTGTTGTTGATGCAGTTGAAATTCAAAACTGGAAGTAATATCAGTTTAATTTAAGTTTTAGAAATCCCCAATATGAAAAAACCAAACATGACATGCCTTGAAAAATTTTATTTCACAGAATATTGTTTAAGTAGAAATAAATTTTTATTTAAACTCTCATATCTTTTGACACATTTACTTAAAAAATAATAGAAATTAACCAGCATAGCGTAGTTTATGAAACTCTTGTTTATAATTTTGGTTCTCAGAAATTATAAAAAATTAAATATTTGAGGGAAAATATTCGAGCATTTTCCAAATTTCAAGCACGTGAAAGCTTGGATGTTTGTTATTCATTCACACCAGAACGGTTGAACTGGAATTGGATGAAATTTACCTCAAAGATAGATTATAGTCAGGAATAAAATATACACTACTTTTAATTCCGATCAATTGAGTGCTTAGTTTTTAATTAATTAAGAACGTTCTCTCCAAAAATCTGAGGACAGATCCTGCCAAAGATGAGTAAGGCTCCAGGTTTTTTTTTCAAAAGTAATCAGGTTACGGTTAGCAGAATTTTAACCGATTATTACAAACGTTTCTCTTTATTTTCTAACTGTTTGATGTATTGAAAATCAAATATTGTTAATCAATCGATCTTTCGGATTTATTTTAAAGTACTTATAGATTAAAATATAATAGAATAAAGGAAATAAAAATTTCTAATCTGCATTGAGTTATCTCACTGGCGTTGGAAAGTCATATATTTGCTTAACACCAACTGGTGATGAAAGTTCATGCGTGATTGTTGAAAAAAAATTAAAAATTATTTGTATTTCACTGTTGTAGCTATCTCAATTTCGATAGATAAATAAAATAGACTTGACTTGATTTTAAAGAAACATGGACTTGATTTGCTGTTTTGTTTTACTTCGGGTATATAAAGTAAATAAAATGTATTTAGGTAAATTGTGTGTTTTTGTTATTAAACTGTATTTATATTAGTTATGTTGTATTTATGTTATTTTTTTGTATATGCTTATACTTTTTATGTTTCGGTTTTAGACTAGTTTTAATTTTTTAAATTTGCTATTATTCAATGGTTTTTAGAAATGTCCAGAATATACAAATATAATCTTTCAAAGGGAAGTAATAAAGCTCTGGCTATGAAAATAGCTAGAAGATCTGTGTATAATATTAATCAGCACTTGCGGACTATCAAACTATCTCCAGTTGGAGGATAAATACGAGGAAGTTTTATCAGAAGATATGACACTCAAAATGACCTAATCATTAACAGGCCAAAAACAGAGACCTCGAAATCCTTTTGTACCAGTGCAAGTTAATAGTATGAGGCGAGAGAGTTTATAGGTGTTAAACCACAACCTGTATAACATCCGAGAGAACAAGGTGGTGATAGGCAGTGTTGTTGTTTTGCTCGCAGTCGCTTTTAGATAGTCACTGTCGACTGCTCATCAGACCGTCAGTTGTCATACATATATATCAAAATTTCGCAGCGAAAGAAGTTGCGGGTAATTACTAGTTTAATAATAAATGTATCATTGTCGGGAAAAACCTTGATTTGCTTAATTTTGATTGGATTTTGTAATTGAAATTTCTATTATTTAAATCACAAAGAAAAATAAATAGATGTCCATCAAGGAAGTTAAGAATATTTTTGTCGTAATTTTGTTATTGAGTTTGGAAATAATTCATAATAATAACTATAGTTGATCGCAATAATTTTTGTAGTCTATAATTAAATTAATATTACCATATTCAAACTTGTTATTATTAAAATAATTTGAAACAAAATTGGAATGAAAATATGCAGTTTAAGGCAGAAAAGCAATTTTATGTATACCTATCGTATTACATAACATAGATCTTCTAATCGTCAAAATGCTGCATCAATCAAAAATACTTGATTCAGAATCTATATATTGATAAATACTTGCTTCGAAGTTCTTATTGGATTAACAAAAAATAATTTCTACATTTAAAATGTACAAATTATATAATTAACTAATGTTCAACATGAAATAAGACAAAGATAACATTAAAATAGCTATTCAAAATCGAGAAGAGAAAAAAAGGCAATTTCGAATGTTAAATTCACTGTTGATATATGGATTACAAAATTTTATATTTTTAGCTTGTAGGAAATCAAGATAAAAAAGTATTAAAATTTTTTTACTTAACATTTTTTAAATATTAATTTTTTTTTCTGTATTTAGAAAAGTCACTGTTCTAGAAGTTATGCAGGAATTCAGTATTTTTAATAGTAATACAAACTTTTATACTGTTAGTTTAAAATCTAGAAAAAATCAAATTAAATCTTTTAGAGGTGCTGCAGCTGTCTGTAGCTTACCTATTGCTGAGTTAATGCAAAATCAAGCTAAACAAATTGCAAAATTATTCTATTAAGAATGTACAATTATTTCTCCTGGTTTGATTGGTAGATTTCTAGAAAAATTACTCTATTTTCTTGTATACAAAATGGAAAAAAATAATCTTTTGTAACTGCTAAAAACATTTGACCTTTTTTCCCCACATTTCATACTTACGTTAGTACGGAAAACATATTTCTGGGAATGTGTCTGTCCTTGTACACCAAAACTTAAGAGCTCTTTGAGCTGATAAAATTACTTATCCATATTCACATCATATATGTAAATTTCTATCAAATTTTGTACAAAATCTATTCCGAAGAAATCAGTCTGTTCTGCTTTCCTTGTACACGATAACTATAAAGCTAAAAGGATTAAATGGATAAAATTTATTCGTTTACCATCGTTTATTATCTTAATTGTAGATTCATATCAAATTTGATTTGTTAAGGTGCACATCTTCTTGTACTTTCTAATGCATTTATAACGCCTGTTTTGAAACGAACACTAATAGATTAATTGTTTATATTAGTCATATATCACATGTTCGAGACAGCGTCTATTTAAAAGTCAGTTTAAAATTGATTCATTGTTCTTGAGCCAATTCCTGGGCAAATGTTATGTCCTGTGTGTTAATTATCCATTTTTATTATCTGAGAATCAGAAAGAAGTAATTAATCAAAACTTTATTTCTCTGGCGATTAATCAAATCTTACAATCCCATATGATGAATTATCGAGGAAATATGCCAAACTTATGAAATATCGTATTTAAAACTTGCTTCAAAATTGCTTAGAAGATCTTGAATGCTATTTCATATTCTTTATTAAACTTCTGCACCGCTGTTAAAAATAACACTAATCATTTTGGTATTTTCCTTTGTTTTGATTGGATCAATCAAATTTCGCAAAACACAAAATTACTCAATTTACTTTCATTTCTAGAAAAAGTAATAAAAATTGATTGAAATAATGAGTTTGCCTTTTAAATAAAGTTTATTGGTTATTAATAATAAAATTGATAGTAATTAATAGGAATTAAAAATAGCAAACACTAATGTCAGGAGTATTTTGATTTGGATCTAAGAAACATTGTTAAGCGAATATACAGGAAGGTTAAAGCGCAAATGATTGAAGGACGGTAAAATAAAAACAATCCTTATAGTATGTTGAACAAATTTAGAAAATGTTATATTTGTTACATGGGAAGATAAGTTACATAATGATGAAAAAATTAATTGAACTCTTTGTCATTGGTGGCGCGTTTTAATGAAAATATTTTATACATTGTAATTGCAAATTTTTCTTCGATAAAATAAGAAATGTGTAATGTATATCAATATTTGTTCAGTATGGCATCCTTCAATTTCTATTAAATGGAAAAGGCGCAGAACAGCGTGATCCACAGTAGCATCTAATGTCCCTGCTGCATTTCTAGGACATGTCTACTAATGCTGCTATTTAAAGCAATAACAGAGTTAGGTTTGACCTTGACGCGATCTTTTAAATACGTCCACAGTTAGAAATCGCAAGGATAAAGTCAGGTGAGCAAGGTGGTCACACATTTTGGAAGCATCTATCAACACTAATTTGTTTCACATAGAAGAAAAATAGAAATAAAATTTAATGTTGCACAATCATATAATGCATACATGAGGAAAGCTAAACACGCTGTCAACATGTTGATAAAGTTGCAAATTAGATGATTATCTTTTTATTTAAGATATATAAATTAAAAGAACACAACTTATAACAGTTATAGGGGAATGAAGATCATTATGATTCGTGCTATGGAAGTAAGAATATGTATGTTTGGGGTAACATTTCTATAATAATCACATTTCACAAAAAACAAACACAAACATGAAAGACGACATTCACGAGAGCACCATAATACAATAGCATTTCATCTCACATTTATTACGATTGCAACTGAGTATGGGATGCGTATCTAATCAGGCATCACCATCTATTAACAAAGGCAGAAGGCATACGACTGCATATTCTAAGTACAAGGAAGAGAAGATAAAAAGTCTGGGAATGTTATTAGCTGAAAATTTTGTAATTTTCACTTTTTAGTTTTCCCTGAATATAGTTAACAAAAGGCCCTTGTCTCTTTTAAACTTTTTTACTTTCAGTTTGATAAATCTATTATTCGAATTCCATTGCATAAAATTATGGACTGTGGGAGAGGTAGCGAATGTTTTGAATATCATTGGGATAGAATGATATTCAAATATTAAGGATGGAAAAACATTTTTGCTAAATATATTTTTGCTGAATCTATATTTTAGTGAATTTGAATAGATTTTTAATGAATCTTTTATTTTTATTCCTTGTATGTAGTTAATACACAGTTACACGAAAGTAAATACATATTGTGGGCACCATTTTTTTCGAAGTTAAAATCAAAACCAGAATTATAGTCACACGATTACATGTAAAAATTTCATTATATAATAACATATAAGAAAATTTTATCTAAGAATAATCTTATCTAATAGCAGATCAATGTGTAGATCAATAGACAGCCAATCTTTTGAAAGAGTTTTATCAAATTTTAATGAGAATCTATGTTATATGCTTTTTGCCTTTGTTAGAAATATTATTTACAATATTTGTAACATTTTTGTAAATAATATTTGTCATAATTACTGCATTCATTTGAGCTCCACTGCTAACTCAGTCTACTTTTTTTAAAATCCTACATTCACTGTCACTCGAATAATGGGCATACATATTTCCTCTGAATAAATTTGTACAAAATGATAAAAATAATTCGAAAGTGGAATATTATATCAAAATTTATATTCCATCTCGAGGGGCATCTCAAAGATAAGGAGGATAAGATTTCGGTTTGATAGGCTATTCTCTTCACCAACGTAGGTATAGAAATGGTGTGGGAATGACTACTCTTTACCAATGATAGTACATATTTTCAAAAGAAAGGATATACCATAACGGTAGATCGATCCGTAGTACTCAATCATATGCCTCAGAGCTAGTTGGATTATAGAATGTGTGATACGAAATTTCGTCCGTCTTGTTCAAAGCGTTTTTGAACCATCATATTCAAAAACGCTTTGAACAAGACGGACATGGTTCCATTAATGTATTTTTCTGATATAGGCAAGTCAAAAGCATGAACAATCGTCAAAATGTTGAGTTCTAATTTCATATGGTTACAATATTTTTCTATTTTGTATATTTCGTATCCAAGAATATAAAAAGGTGTAAAACATTCACAAATGATTTCGTCTGAATGCAAAATATGACAAAGGATTTGAGAGAAATTGTCTGATTATAAGCTATGTTCAATTTAATAGATCAAAAGTTGTACGTTTTGATCGTACTTACATTATTATTAACTTTGCTCAGTGATTTTCAGGAAATTTCTTCTGAAATACAAAATTTTTTTCTTTGTAACATTAAAAGAAAAAAGTAACTGAATGGTTAATTAATGTGTTCTTTAAGTACATCTAATTTAACTGTCATTTTTTAACAACATTTTTTTCATTCTCACCGCTGATGTGAAAAAATAATGTATTTTTAAAGCATTAATAACACAAGTTTTGAACATTCGGTTAACAGAACTACCACAATTTTTTTCTTTTGTATGTTGAAATTTATGGGTTATGATTCTTTTTGAAAATTATTATAAGAATAAATATTTACATAATTATGAATAAATATTTGTATTACTAAGCAAAGGATAAACATTAATTTCTTATTTTGTAATGCTCAAAGAAAAATGAACAATATTTCTAATTAATAGCTGATATTTGAATACATTAATTCTTTTAATTAGAAAACTAAAATTTTGTAAATATGAACAAAAAAAATTTAACCTAAGTAGCCTAACATTTTTTACATGTTCATTTTAAGACGTTGAAAGTGTTTACAGAGGAATTATTAAATATTTAATCATGTTGAAAGTACGCAAGAAATGTAACTGTTTTGTAAATAAATAGCTTGAGACTACATTATGGTTATTTTTATAAGAATTTTAAACCAATTAAATAAAAAACGACCTTTGATTATTTTTAGCTTAGAATTACCTTAAATATTGATTAAACATATAAATATTTTTTTACAAAAATACCGAATACATTCTTGAAATTCTATGGGTCGCAATGGCCCTTTTGGTATGGTTTCAAGTTCAAGATTCGATTCTACGGAAGAACCTATGAGTAAGCGGGTCTAGAGCCCATTAAATCCGCAAGGTCATACTTTCTAACATTTATGAAGCTTGGAAATTTGAGGAGGAGGCAGCAACTCAGGTGTCCTTCTCGTCATTTGACCTGGGTTTAAATTAATTAAATTAATTAAAATTACCCAAAACATCTCCAATATTGCTTTAAAAAACCTCACGTTAACATAACTGAACTAAATTTTTCAAAGTAGTATTGCAAAATAATACAAACTGTATATATATTAAAAGCATAAACGAAAGGCGTTTTAATATTAAAAAGATTGTTCCTATATTTTTGGACCTTGGAAAGCTTTTACAATTTTCCAACAAAAAATAAGTTCTGTTTAAACTGCTATTTTAACAATAAGAACTGAATAAACAGCAGTATTTTCTGTCCAAAAAACTTACAATGTCTGATATTTATACTTTTAAAGGAAAAGAAAAATCGAAATTTTATCCATTCTGTTTATCTGGGAGAGTACAATATCCATGAATATATGTATATTTCTGCATATCTAAAGGCAATTTTCAATTCTATCTGCTGTAGATAAATATATATTTTTCCTGTAACTATTTTCATGTGTGATTAAAATTCTACAGTAAAATGTTCCGGAAAATAGAATTTTGGCCACCACAATTTCAACAGTGAGAGAAAAAAATTATTTTTTAAATTTACTTTTATTTTATTCATTGCTAATCATCTAACTCAAAATTTTTTGTGAATAAAAATATTCCTCAAAACTTATAAATGAAGTGTGAACCAGTCTGCTTTTTTAGGATTTAAATTATTGTAAAGAAGAATCTAGAGTTTATTGTCTTGTTTCCAAAGACAAATATTTTGGGTGTATTGATTAAATAAAGGTTATTTGACCACATATAGTGCTTCGGTGTAAAGGTGCTGACTAAGTAAAAAAAATTCTATATTGCACCTTGATTTTAAATTAATTGAAATAACTAATTATTTTCTCATAATTTACAGCGTATTAATGTACAAAAATATTGCCGCATTAGGATGCAACATTCTAGCTTTTCATTGAGTGAAATTTTACTTTTTTACAAATAAATTAGTTTTTTATTAATTGAAATTTTATTTAACTTAAAAATTTTCTACAGTTAGTGCAATTTTTCAAAAATATTATTTAGGCTATTTTATAAAACTTTTCTTGTTTAAATTGCTACATTTAAACAAATGTGCGTAGGAAAGACAGTAATTGGAATTATTTGCATTTTGAGGATGATACTATTTATAATTTTTTTACAATGATAATTGTAAGGAAATAAATGAAAAATTAAAAATCATCTTTTAATGTTTCAATACAAAAGTTCGAATAACCTTAATTATTTTAAATTTATTATTTCACGTATTTAATGTTAACAGCAAAAGTTTCCATTTCGAATTGCTCGAGAAAAGTAATGTGTCCTGGAGTAAGTAAATAATCATAATAATTAGAAGCTAAGAAATTCTGGTTTCCACACTTCTATCTTTATTTTTCCTAAGTAAAAATATCTTAATTTTTCTTTATAATTAAGTACACATTTGTCATTCTAATTAATAAAGAAATTTTACTACGGCTTATTATAAGGCAAAGAAATCGTTTGGAGCAATTTTTATTTACTACACTTCCTATAACTTTGGCAACAAAGCAAGGAATTGTAACATAACGCATATTCAAGATGATATAATAGAATAATAGTGAAAAAAAGAAACGAAAATATGCGAAACACATCTTTTATCTTTCATATGTACATCTCCTATCGTAATTAAACTAAAAGGACACCATTATTTTAATCGAACATTAGAGGTCTTTTTTTATTTCCTGCTCTCTTATTAGGAATCTAAAAGATTTTAATGAGTATAATTTTAAAAACATAGATGTTACGACAATATTCTAAAATCACATTCTTTCTCAAGCGTAAGCCATAAATTGAGGAAAGGATTTTTGTGTTTCTTCTGTTATAATTGCGTTTTTGGTATAACAATTTCTCCCTTCGAAAAATTGATACTGTTCTTTTTTAATTATGGGTTTCTCTTGCAAATAACGAGCTTTTGTGTTTTTAGAATGTGATTAGAAGGATTTTCCACTTTGTAACTATTTTATTTCATTTAATCTCAAAACAAATTATGTAAAAAAACACATTTGTAGATATTTGTTAGTAATTATAAAATAAATTTATCTTATTTAAGTTTGAATAAAAAACAATATTTCTCTGCATTTAATTTTTTTACCTTTTTTCTTCTTAAAACAATTTTTATTCAATGGTTTCATGATTTTTATTACACAGCATCTTTACTGTCTTAATATTGATTAAATATGAAAATGTATTTGCCTGTGTGCGTTGGTGATCTTTAAGCTAAATTCTTTGACGTAAAGCTACCAAAGTTTATATTTATACAGAGTGATTCAAAACTTATCTTTCAAATTTTGTATAAAGTTAGGGAATATGACATGAAAACGATTTCACTTAAGAAATTGTAGTCACAAACGTTATCTGCATGGATAAAATGGGCAAGTGAAGGGAATATAAAAAACTACAAAATGAAATGGTAACGAAAGTGAAAATTTATTCAAAATTAAAACAAGTTAAAGTACATTAGTTATCAGCAAATGATCGAAATTGCGAACTTTCACAAGAGCACGGGATTCACAGTCTCTTTGTATCGAACACGGAGCATTTTCAAAATTGCCTGGAATATCGATTATATATTAAAATAGTTGTTAAATATTGAAAACAGTAAAAAACTTTATTTCGAGTCTTAAATAAACAATTGAAATATGGATTATAACATTCGATATTTTTAATTTGAAGAAAATCAAGTTAAACAAAATTGTTTAAAAATATTTACTAAACTTTTTTTAATATTAATTTTGTCACTCGATTTAGAAAAGTCACTGTTCTAGAATTTATACAGATATTCGTATTTTTAATTTTAATATAACTTTTGTACTATTATTTTAAAATCTCTAAAAAGTCGAATTAAACATTTAGAGGTCTTTCAGCAGACTGTGGCTTACCTGTTGCTGCGTAAATGTAAAGTCAAGCTAAACAATTTACAAAGTTATTCTATTAAAAATGCACAATTATTTCTTTTGATTTGATTGGTAGATTTCTAGAAAATTACTGTATTTTCTTGTATACAAAATGGTCAAAAATAATCTTTTGTAACTGCTAAAAACATTCGACCTTTTTTCCCCACATTTCATACTTACGTTAGTGCGGAAAACATATTTCTCTGAACGTGTTTGTCGAATTTTAAAACTTAAGAGCTCTCCTTGATCTGATAAAAATTCTTATACCATATTTACAACATATATGTAAATTTCTATCAAATTTGTTACAAATTTTTTTTCGATTGAAACATTCTGCTCGGTTGTTCCAGTATACGATAATTAGAAAACTGAAAGGATTAAGTGGATAAAATTGAGTTCTAATATTTAAAATTTAGTTTATAATCTAAATTGTCGATTCAAAATTTTGTAACTGGATTATTATCTAAACTGTAGACTCATATTAAATTTGATTTGGTAAGGTATACATCATTTGTCGGTTTATATTTTCTAATGCATTTACAACGCATGTTTTGAAACAAATAGTAATAGATTAATTGTTTATATTAGTCAAATATCGCCTATTCGAGACAGCGCCCTACTTAAAAGTTGATTCACTAAAAAGAGTAATAGATTATGTGTGACAGTGAACCTGTCAGCTTTTTTTTTTTGAGAATATAAATTTTTGTATAGAAGGATTTAGAGTTTATTGTATTGTTTCCAATTACGAATGTTTTGGGTGTACTTATTATAGATAAAAAAAATGACTTCCTATTCCCAATTCAAAAAGTGACAAAAGCCACGGAATTTCAATTTTTAAGACTAAATGCTAAAATAATTCTTTGAACAGTTTCTTGGAAAAATTCGACATATTTTTTTCAGTAATAAGCATTTATTGACTCAACCGATAAAATTGCATCGTAAAACATTAATTCATGAATTACATTATTGCTTCATACAAAGCGTAAATGCCGAGTTCCTGGCCTAGGGGTAGCGCCTCTACCCAGTGATATGGGTATCCCAGTTTTGACTCCTGGTTCATGGTAGTTCTTACCCCTTGTTGTATGTATGAGATGTGTGAAAGAGCACCTCCTCCCTCGTAAAAATTGGGATGTGTTAGTGAGTTTGTCAGTGACATCTTCACATGAGCTAAAAGTCAGACATCTGCCATTATGGGCTCAGGGTCGTTGCCTGAGCAAACTCGGTTAAATCGCTTTCATAAGCGGGTTAGTCTATTATTGCAAGTAACAAAAGTAAGAACAGCACAATGCCTATGAAAGTACTTGTACTGATTTCGTTTTTTCAACAGTTCTTTCCCT
>JAPMOQ010001719.1:0-39181 GCA_026543055.1 Argiope trifasciata | reverse complement strand
TGGCCCCTGAATAATTTAGGAGTGAAATGTTTTACTAGCCTGTGGCCTTGAATAGCTTAGAATAGAAATATTTATTAAACTGTGTGCATTAGAATTGATTATCATATGTGTACTGCATAACAATCTAAACTTGTTTGGATTTACTCACATTGGTTTGAATTATCATTTAAGTTTCTACTAACGAGGCTCTTCTGACTGATCGGAGAACGTGGCACCTTACAACTGAAACTAATACCTTGAAATAAACAGCGGTTAGCCCAATTTATTATAACGAACTATTATAAACAGTTTTATGGGCATTAAAAGAAATCCATAGAATTTTATTTGAGAATTTAGCCACTGCATCCTTTTCTGAGAATAGCGATTATCCTAATTTTAAATACTTCATTATATATCCTACATATTTAAATATTAAGATCACATCTTAAGCGTTTTGAATTACTGGAGATGAATGTTACAGGATTGGTTGGTTCCTTAGGACCGGTTCTAGATTTTAAAAAACAAGCTGTCTTTGAAAGCAAGATTTAAAAATCAGATATTAAAGAACATTTTCACCAATTAATGAAGTGCTTGCAATATCGTGGAAGTGCTTTTTCTTTCAGGCAGTAGTTGTCCAGCTGTTTGGGGAATTATTCTTGATCTGCACCATAAACTAAGATTCTTGATGGCTTCTTCAATGCTGGAGAAGAGCTCCGGATTCCATTACTTGAAAAGATGCACTCCGTGTTGAAAAACAATTTTTCACGATGTGTTGGAACTGAAAAAAAAAATTACGTTAATTTTCAGTGGAATAAATATATTAGATAAGACTTGAACAGATTAAATAATTTCGTTTTTCAAAAATGAAATGTCATGTTTATATATCACATTTGATCATAAAAAGGCGACAGTTTAGAATTGTAAACTACCGAATAAATATTTGCATTTATGTTAATTGATTATTAATTTGACTTTACGATTTGAAATGGAATGTATTTGAAAAAAGTTTGTAATAAAAAAAAAAGATCCCACTTTTACATAAAATTTACAAAAGAGCTGATCTATACGATTATAATACGATACTGGGCAGATAAAATTGTTCAAACCTAATAGCTTGGTTTTATTTTCAGAGATTCTCATTTTTAAGCTGTATTTATCTTAAGTATTTATCAAAAATGGTATTCTTTTCTTTGATCGAGCGTTTTAGAACGAATATAAAAGTTCACTGAAACTTTCATTCTCAAGTTAAATCATTTCCTTAAACTGAAAAAAAAGTGAGTACCACTGCCGACACATTTTGTTCACTTCCGAAACTGCTCTGAATGTGACGATCGTGATAATCCAGTGAAAATGATAAGCGACTAACGTTTATCATATGCATGTTATTAAATTATGCTCATGCAGTTGTTTCGAAATAATTTCAGGGATTTCAACAGAAAGAATTAAATTTTGACTTTATAACTGACACTTTAAAAAATAGTTTGAACACAAGTTAGGCGATTGTTTAAGGGAAATTTAAAAACTCCGAATTCAACAGATGATAACATTTGAAAAATTGAAATAATCTTAATGTTCCGATATTTCTGCCAAAGTAATTCAGTAGCATTTCATAAATCTAAACAAAATTTCGATTAGTTAAATTTATAAGGAAGTACCTACTAAGCTTCGGAATGTATTGACATTTAAAAGAATAGAAAAAATTTAAAATATTTATTAAAAAGTATATATTGCCATATGATAAACCAATAATATACCAACAATATATTTTGATATATGACTAGTTAGAGATGAAAATTTTGAAAAAGATTCTAAAACAGTTATTTTTGAATATTTGCATAAAAATTTGAATACACACCAATAAATCTAAAATAAAACTTAAAAATTTGAGGAGTAATTTTAATGGACAGGAAGAGGTATGGCGCAAATGCTTTGTAGTTTAGAGTTTTATTAAGAGGATTTTCTAAAAAATTTGCCAATAACTTAATAAATCTAATTATCGATCTAACACATTAATTTACTATTTCTACCAATTTTTTATACATTGGGATTTGACAGATAAATAAAAAAAAATCGCAACATAAAGCCCCAAATAATAAATATTTCTAAATGAATATATTACTTATTCCATGGTTCAGGAGGTACAGAACAGATCTAGAAATTACAGCAAATTAGAAAAAAATATGCCTTGGATTTTAATTTGATTTTTTTCATATGAAAATTAAATCAAAGATTAGAATCTGAAAAAATAGCATCAGAAGATATAAAATCTTAAAACTCATGTAAATACAAATATCAAAATCAGTCTAATCCTGGTGGAGAGCTTTTCTTTGGCATTAAAGAAATGATCTTTAAATTACCAAGTTTGATAATTAGTCCAATAGTTTTCCTTTTATGACCCTTTCAAAGTGGAATTTCGATTATAACCACCCTATATATATGTGTGTTTTTAGAAATACCATAGAAAGCCCATACTTACAAAAGTATTATTGCAAAATTTGATACAAACTATAGTTAGTGCAAAGAGAGAACATAAGCATTAGCGATTTACTTTGGATTACTCTGTTGTAAAGCAGTCTGTCCAAACCTTAAACAATAATAGTCAAGGAATTTTTAAGGCTAACAATTCTCTAAGGCTTACTTTACACAGCTCTTGTAGTAAAATATCAAAAGTTTGAAATACACATTTAAAAAATGCAAGTACAATAGAATACAAAAAGTTAAAAATTAGACATAATTGCAAAATAGTATACAGTAACATATATAAAACAGCTAAGCACTATAGTAAATTACGATATTAAAAAATTGTCAAACTGCATTCAAACTTGTACAAAAACAAAATCAAGCACAGTTACACTTTCTCAAATGTTTGAACACTGTTTGAGTTTATTATCCTTTTGAATGATGAATAAACGTTGGTATTTTTTAATGCATGAAACGAAAAAGCATTATTAATAAGGATAAGCTAAATAAAAATTAATTCCTTTTGGTAGAATATAGTACAAAATTTCACTTGGAAAAATTTGTTAATTATATGCTCATCGTAACAGTTATATGGCACCATTTTCTTTCAGTTTATGAAAATCAGTTCAAAATAAGATTTTGCCTTACAAGATATATTTAAATTAGCTCTTAAGAATCTACACTTATACAGGGAAAAATCTAATTTGTAAAACTGTACATGTCATTTTTTCTCTCGAAATGAAAATACCATTTGAACACTTATAATTATGTTAGTAATAGCATTTAAAGTAATATTTTGGGACTGCTACAGATGTTATAATGAGAAAACAGGGTTATAAATTTTTGCAAAATCTCGTGTGTGTTTGGGATTAAGATTTAAATACTGTTTCAAAATTGCAATCCATATTTAAAAAAAACCACAAGTTGTTCACAGATTTTAAATACACATTTTAAACGTATCTAAAGGGGACTAGAAAATAGATGGAAATATTCTAGTGCATTGTCCTTTTGTGGGATAAATTAGGCCGAAGTTTAAGCTTTAGAAATTTTGCTTAAGAATTAAAAGCTTTAAGAAATTAAGCTTTAAAAATTAGATTTTATTTAATATTTTGAAAATATTCAAGGAATCATAACTGCTTCAAGGAAACTGCTAAGATCTAAACACATAAGAGGTTAAAATCTAATACGTAAAGAAGTGTTGCAGAAAAAACTTTATACTGGTTTCACAGAGACTTAATTGGAGAGCCATGTAAAATCTTATCAGTTAATATATTAATCGGTTATTTATTTGAATTCAATGATTTTATAAGTAAATGTTATTTAAAAAATAATGTCGCCAATAGAAGCATTTTAATGATAAACTATCCGTTAAATGTGGAATGAGATTAAACTCAACTTTGCAATCAGTGCCAATGTGGAATGTTTAGGCATTGGATAATTTATTGTCAATTTTTATTAAAATCTTAAATCTATTTGCCATGTTTCAAGGATATTCGAAAAGTGATACAGGAGAGGTTTTGGAAAGCTGGACAAATTTTAGTATTCTTAACCAGAAACTGTACCCTGTTCTTATCTGAATTTATTAGCCTAAGAAGTGTTCAAAGCTTTTCAAACAATGAATTTTTACGCATTAAAAAGTCATTAAAACTTAGCATTTCTTGAACGCTGAAAATGAAGGAGCATTACATTCCCAAAGGAATCTATTAAATTTGAGAGTAAGAAACACACTCCGTTTAAATTCCGTTTTTAAAAACCTGAATATAAATTTCGAATGCATTCAAATAACCTCGTCTTATTTGTTCAAAAAAATATTATTTGCCTAAAGCGTAACTGGAGAGAGAACAAAAATCATTGATTTTAAATTTTGTAAGTGAAATTACTTAATCGGAGATAGTAAGACAATATCACAGTGCAACATAGAATTACAGACAAAACATGAAAGAATACAAATGGCGTACAAAATACAAAAGCAGATAATACTTAAATGTTTCTGAAAAAAAATCGCAATGTAGACCGATAAAACATATGTCCGTAATCCCTAAAAGCAAATTTTCAAAAATAAAAAATAATTTAAGCCTTAAACACTATATTATATAATTAATATATTTAATTTAAGCCTTAAACACTATATTATATAATTAATATATTTAGTTTAAGCCTTAAACACTATATTATTAAGCCTAACACTCTAATATAGAGTAGAGATTTGAATATTCTTAAAATTTAATTCCAATGTTTGTTTGGGAACATATAATCACTGTAAGCAGACATGTTAAATATTGTATTAAACTTAAAATATTTGAGGTAAATTAATAACTAATATTTATGATAAAATTTTGTAAGCTTATGAAAATAGAATTCACGAAAACATTTTGTTTTTAAACAAGAAAATATACTAGTTATGCTACGAGTTCCAGATAAATATAGTATATTTTCCCATCCTTGTACTAGCTTTGGGTTTTTATAGCCATTTCCAAGAGTTATACGTATTTGAAAAAACTGAACAAAAACAATAGTTCTTAATTCAGTTGTTGGAAACAAATTTCATACTTCGTCTCAGCATGACAAATTCACAAGTGGTTTTAAATTGTTGGGAAACAGAAAGGTTAACTCTGTAAGAACTCCAAGCTCAATCGTCCAAGGGCAGAACAAGAAGTAAAAATTCAGATTTTGTAATAAAGAGGTGAAGCTACGCTTGTTTAATCCATTGTGTTCTTCTTCACTATATTTGTTCAATCAGCCACTCACGTATAGGTGTTGCAGAAGATTGAAAGATTGTGTATCTGGGTTCAAACTTAGGCGAAGGTACATGCAAAGGTTATATGTCCTGAGCATCTTCGTATGGTGCAGGGTGAATATAATTTTGTAATAGTATTTCGTGTTTTGTAATACTATGAATATGGGCTCTAACAATAGATATAAACTTCAAAACGTCCATAATTCTTGACCTCCAGCTTGAGAATACTTGATCACTATGAGGTATAAATCCAATACCGACATACGGCTAGAAATCCGTTTAGAAAGTAATTTTCAAATAAAGAAATCATCCTATGATACAACAATACTCTGCTCACTAAATAAGGGAAATGGAACAAAAAAAATAATAAAGTGCATTCAGGATTTAACTTGCTTATGAACTGATCAGTGGTGGTACAGAACAGAGAAAGTAGAAAAATTAGATATTTTTTTAGGATTATTTTGCTGATTTATAGCCTTAATTTTTCTTTATTTCAACGGCATTATTTTAGAATTAAAAGATTAAATACCTAGATTTGGGAATTTTTTACATGTTCTTTGAATGAAATTATTAAATAAGGTCCAGGGTACTGTGGTCTGGTAGAAGATCTGGGCTTCGAAACCGGAGGTTTTCAGATCCGAGACCCGATTTTACCGAAGAACCATCGCGTGAGCTTGGCTGGTTCATGTTTACACTGTCGGAGCCAGATGCTTTTCCTCTCAAGTAGTGCGGAAGTCTGGAGATGGGGGTATCAGCTCAAATATCGTCCTAGTCATCTGACTGCTAAGACCTCTGGCCTTAACTAAGAGGCCAGAACGAAAATAACCCTAGTGAAATAACCCTAGTTAAACGGAATGCTGACTAAAAAAAATCGATTAAGTTACAAAATTATGTGATAATCAACGAAAACATTGATTACCTCTTGGTCTATCCAGATGTAGTTCAAAATACAATAGATTTCATGATCTTTCTCGAGGTTTCATAATCAAAACAATTCATGTATTCTTAAAATTTCAAACATTTGTTCAGATCATTTGCTGAAATATAGGCAGCAATGTAATTAATAATTCATTATCCTTGACTGCCTATTTGTGATCGTTGTTCGTTTATCTGCAACTGTTTGACTTTCTGTACACGTGTTTCATATCATGATTCATGCCACAATCTAATTAACTTCTTTGCTGTCTCTTAAATATAGTAGAGAAGAGAATGTTTAATTATATCGTAGGTGTAAACAGCAGGGGATTTAAACTGTGAATAGTATGTTAAAACAAAGAGATAAAAGTCGGACATAAGCGAATACTCACCGTAGTTATAGGTAAACGAGTTAAACTCTTGTCTTTAGATCTTAGATGGAAAATCATCAAAATACATCGACCTTTATAATTTTTAATTTTTCTGATCATTTAAAAATACAGTTAAATTTAGACATAATATCACAAAAGTATATCGTATAGGTCACAAAACATCCTCAAATACACTTTTATATCGAATTAAAAAGTCTTCACAAATAATAACTATTCTATATCTTTTCATATATATTAAAAAAAAACTTTATTTTTGATAATTTGATTTTTCGATACCCAATCAGTTGCAATAGATTCAAAACTAAATACACTTTGACTTAAGTCGATTATTATTCTTGCTGATTTACGTCGAATATCTTACTTAATTAAAGTTGGAAATGATAATACTGAAGAGCTGAAAAACTTAATGCATTCCTGAAATGAAATTTGTCCAACACTTTCAACTCCACCGATGAGATATCTCGTCTTTCAGTTACTTCCAATTATAGACTTCTGTGAGCGAAAATTTGTCTTATGCCAGTTTGAAAAAAATTAAGGTATTCTTCAGAGATGTATTAGAAAAGTTCAACCTCTCTAAACTATTATAAGAGGCAAATTTTAGCCCAAAGAAACTTAAAATTGGAAATATAATGAACAAGAGATCTCATCGGTGGAATTAGAAGTGTTTATAATATAATATGCAGTTTATTTAATAACTGAAATTAGCATTATAATTAGTACCATAGTTAGTAGCATTATTTATACTGTCCTTTTTAGGAGTATTAATGATATAGTTGGCCTTATTCCTATTCTACAGAATCAAAAATCAAATATATATTAATTTTCAAAATAAGCTCATGTAAATAAAAACGAAAAAACTGTTAAAAGCCGTCTAAAATCTTCTAGAAATGCTGTCAAAAATAACACTTTCATTCGAAAACTCTTGAATTCTGCAAAATTTCCCAATTTGTATTCATATTTAAGAAAGTTATTTGTTTAGCCTTTCTATAAGCTTTAAATGGAGTGATGTTGCAAATGTTAACGAAATGACAGTAGCATTTTATTCTTTCTTTGAGACTCGGCGAATCAACTACTACAATGACTTTCATAATGCTTACACATTCATAGATGTTTCATTTTATTAATATATGACCATATATCTAAGCACCGTCGCTGAGAAACTATTTGTTTCGTGCCTTTTTTTCTCCATTATTACTGTTGCTTGTGACTCAAGCTATCTGATAAATGCTTTGCAGTAAAAGACTTTTCAGCCATTTCGAAAGGAATGGTGTAGTTCACGGGAAAAAGGAGAGAAAAAATCGTTTGCAAATTCGTTTGCTTTTCGTTCGTTTTATTGAATGTCAGAGACTTTATACATTCGTTGCGGTTAAAAATATTCGAAAAAAGATTGATGATGTAGAAAAATTACGTAGCCGGGTGTTTCTGAAGGATTTAACTTTCAGAAAAAGTGGATTTATAGTTTGATTTATCGAAACGAACCCAGAAAGTGTTTTTGAACTGCGTTTATAATAGATTCGAAAATGGATTTTCTATTCATGCGGGGAATTCAAATAAAAGTGATAAGAGAGGCATGAATTTGATGTTTATTTACTAATACAAGGGGACATTTTGAATGCACTAATGTAAATTTTATGTTAAATTTGCATTACTGTTTAAATTTGAGTTTTGAATTTGAATTTTCCCTTTCACTGTTTTGCTTCCGTTGAATTTGAATTTTCTGTTTTACACTTTGTTACATGTGATATTGAATTCTACTTAATTAATAAAAATTTTTTACATCAAAATGTATGGAAATTTAATAATTTCTATTACAAACCATTAATAAATAATACATGATTTTTAAAAATTCCTAATGAGAAAAAGAAAAGAAATATGTAATGCATTTATTTTAAAATAAAAATATTTTGTGTTTAGCAAAGGAAATAAATATTTTTCTAAAGAGCACTAATAGTTTTTGTAGAAATCTGTAGTCATTTTTAGTCATATTTTAAGTCTTTCTAATATCTTTATCTCCTTTTAGAAATAAGTCAGACATAAATAATTTTATTTTGTTTGTTTAAGAGCTGAGAAAAAAGAACTTAATTTTTTCTGAAATGATGTCCAATTAAAATAAGAATATTGATATTTTTAAGACTTATCCCTGATAGTATTTATAGAAACCTGTTATCATTTTCAATCATATTTCAAGTAGCGTTTGGAGACGAGGAAAAAAAATTCTATTAAATGATTTTTATTTAAAATAAGAACATCGATATCTCCATCCCCAAAGACAGATCCCTGATAGTTTTTATAGAAATGTGTAGTCATTTTCAGTCATATTTCAAGTAGCATTTTAAGAAATAAGTCAGACGTAAATAAAGGCATTTTGCTTGTTTAAGAGACTAGAAAAGAAACTAAATGATTAACTAATGATAAATGATTTTAAAATAAAAATATTGATATTTCAAGAAGTTTTTTAAAACAAATATAGTTTTCAGGAACTTATTATGCATATGGTGTAAAAAAAATCGATATATAAATATTGCAGGCTCATTATTATTCAAAAGCTGATCTAAAAATAATGATGGAAGGAGAAAAATGAGAAAACGGTTTTTTCCGTTTTTGACATCTCGTTCTATTCAAATTTTTATGCATTCATCGGAGATCCATTTCTCTTCAAAGAGTTTATTAAAAAGTTCAAGAGAATCATTTATCCGTCCATCGCTAATAAATATTCTCTTTCTTTCTTTATTTAACTTTCTCCGTGACTTTAATAAAGGAGGAAGAGTCATGACCAAACCACTTTAGATGTTTTGCATGCATGTCGAATAAGAGATAGTTTCTTTTTTTTTAAAAAAAATTCTGTTAACTTTTTTTCCTTCATTTTCTTTTGAAAAGTAAATACTGAAGAAATGTAAAGCTCATTCATGTGTTTGTAAGAATGAGTAATAGTAAAAGAAAAAGGAATGAAAAACAGTAAAAGATTTCTAGTTAAAATACTTTCGACGAAGAACAATTTCAATTTGTTTCCTCTTTTGTTCTTTTAGGTGAAATATTGAGAATTCCTTTATATTAAATATTTGAGGGTTAAAATATAGTAATTACTAGGAATGTGTTCTCTGTATGTTTTCATAACGCAGTTGGCCTTTCTGATTTAACTAGAAAAAATATTTCTTCCTTATTTAAAATAGAGCTTTTGAGGTTTAAAATAATTATTTTCCCATTTATTTAGGCCTTAAAAATTCTTTTAAAAGAATAAATATGTGCATTCTTAGTTTCATGGAATGTTTGGCTGCAAAACAAAATGTTATAAGGAGTAAATTATTCTGTACGTTATAGTCGAGAATAATTAGTATTTTAAATGTGCGTGTGTTGGCGTTCTAACTACCAAGCTGATCAATCTGGAACTATCAAGCATTTATTTTTAAAGTGTTGTGACTTCAACTTGTAGCGAATTGTTTGAAATTTAATTTAGAATTTAAATTAATTAAATTTACTTAAGTTCCAAAATAATTTCGTCACAACTTCAGGAATCATTGTAACACAAAACTGATTATTTTTCACTTGAAAATTCAAAATAATGATCGATTATGCATCTTGCTTGGTCATATAATTTTTTTTCTACTTTTAATTTAATTTTAATTCGTCCCCTTTTTTGACAAGCTGGATTTCAGCCTAATCGTTTAGTTATATTTTATGCTCATGTTTTCATAAAAGTGTTCATAAATGAAAACCCTGCTAATTTAGTATCTTAAATATATTCTAATAGAGACAAATCGTGTATCAAAACATATTAAATACTTAAATGTCAAAGTAATCTGTTTTCTAATATTCGCGATATTGTTACTCCATTTTCTATTCATTAATGAAACTACCTACATATTAAAATGTACCCTTCCATGTATATATTGTATATGCAATTTTAGAATATATAATGTAATATACGTATCAAATTTTGAAACAAATTCATTAAAAACGTTTAATGATCAAATCTGATCAGATGGTCATAGAAATTTGAACCAAATATACCAAAGAGTTTATAGCCTACCGGTCAGTACTTTATATGCATATAAACATCAAAACTGGAATGAAATGTCTGAAATTAATTTTATTCGATATTTAATTTTGCGACTACAATTACAGTTCAATAGCATACAATTAATAAGAAGGAAAAACACATGCAGAATTCATAATAGAATTTCTTTTATTCCTTAAATTTATCGTATATCAAGGATTAATAACTTAAGATGGTATGAGAGATTCAGTAAAAATGATACATTATTGCCAAATATCAAAATTTCGGAACTTTTATACTCCAGTGACGGTTTCGATAAGGGATATAAAGATTAATTTAGGATTAACTACAATTAAGGGCTAATTATTTAAAATTAAAAACGTTCTATTGGGTATATTTTACTGCGTTTCTTCCTTTTGTAAAATTATAGATTGAGGTTTAAATTTGTGTCTAATAGACCAATTGAAACTTTTATTTTATATCAATAGCTAATTTCTGATTTCTTCACGCACGAATTATTTTGAATGAATTATAGTTCTTCAAACACTGTACAAAAAAGGCACGCTTTTTAAATGATCTAAATATTGGAATTAATTTTTTAAATTTTGAATGAAGATGATGTCGTGTCCGTTTTTCCATGGAAAGAGAATTCAGTAGTTTCTTAGGGTGAAGATCCCTGAGTACCAAGAAGGCAGAGGACTGATTTCTAGCTTCTTATGAAGATGACACATACTTTCGCTTGCACAACCCCTTTTTACAGGAAGTACATTCATACAACTCACAAATAGAACATAGAACAACCCTACCCGAACCGGGAAGCCCAGATCACGGGGAAAACACGATACCCCGATGCCAAGACGCCGATTTATACTTCGAATCAAAGAAAAGAAACAATTTTTTCCGGATTGTACTTCTAATATTCTTCTGAGTATTTTAATAATGATTCTTTTTTCAATTTTTATATCACAAAACTCAGTCCTAGTACTTCATTGTTTTTTAAGGGTTTTTGAATATGGGATGAGATTTGGGAGATGATCTAAATATAATGACACAACAAAAAATCTTCAAAAGCTGTTTTTTTAAGCCCATCATTTAGTTTTAAACAAATAATATTAAATTCAGCCAAGTTGCTTTTGAGCTTGGAATAATAAATGGGCTAAAAGTAATGGAATTATTTTCTCATTAATCATTCTCTGGATATTGGCTTTTCGTCTTGACTGCAACAAAGAATTGAAAATCATGTCAAAGGCGTTTTAGGTACGATATTAAACTACTCCTGTTTGAGTAACTATAGAGCTTTTCTGTTCTTTCTTTAAGAACAATGTAGATTTAATATATCCGTAATAGAATGTTTGATTGATAGAGACAAAGTCACAGTGATTTGATATTTGGTCCTTTTTATTACATTTCACTTGTTTTCTTTTTCTTGAAAGATTTCTCCAATGAATAAATAAAAATTTGAATTAGAACAATAATTTGAGATTTTATTTACACTATTATTCTTTTAACGCCGAAATGATGCTACTTAAGTTTCTTTACGACATTTTTTTTATCAAATGACAAAAAGTATTGTAAGATAGACTTCCAGAAAGAATCTTGTTGTTAGATTATATAAAATAAAATGAAAATCGCTTCCTTAATTATTCATTATTAATTTGTAAATTTTTACATTAAAAATGATATTTTCTCCTGGAAGTAATTTACATATCTTTCAGTTATATAAAATTGATTTAAAGAATCAGTTTCCAGACGATATTAGATGAGTTTTGATGCCATATGACAAATCTGAATAGAGAAGTTTGTGATGAATAAATATTGCTACGGATCACTTGGGTAATGTAAGTAGCGGGCGTATGGCTTGAAAACACAATCATCTGGCCTCAGTAGAAAACAATGACTACATTTATTTGAACTGACATGACAGCACAAAGACAAAAAATATTTACTGCCATGAACACACAATGGCACACAAAAACAACAATAGCCCACAAGTAATAATCGTCCTCAGAACACAAAGCAGCCATATAATATTAAGCAGGAGAGGAGATCCTTGAAACTTCGCTCTACTGTCTCTCCAAATGGCTGAAACATTCCTCTGCTTCTTCTCGCTTTAGCTGCAGACTCACTACTTCACACAACTAGCTAATATACACGACACGACGCTGATTCCTCAGTATTCAACATAACTCAATGCTCACTGCTCAGTTTAATAATAGCTTGACACAACGCTGGCATTCCACCGTTGCTTCCAGATCCTCTCGAAGATTCGTTATTTGCCTGTGACACCGACTGTGATTCACCAAACTCACCACAGAGTCAGAGTGCCGTCCTTTTACAATTCCTGGAAAGAGGCCAATCAGACGTATATCGGTTCCTAATGAACGAATCAGCAAAATACTATTTTGGATTATCACTCACTTTGTCGCCAAAGTCCTCAAATTCATAGCTAATCGGTCGCCAAACTCTGGGATCAATAGCTCGATATCCAACAGTATCGAATATAGGTGACTGTAAATCAGTATTTCTTATGATGGCACTATTCGCCCTGGGAAGCTAAATTGTAGGTTTGTAACAATACATAACTTCCTATTTATGAATTTTCCATACTTTTGTGTAAATAATAACCTATATCTGTTTAAAGGTGCAAAATATTTAAAATTTTTTATTCATCTAAGACTGGGGGTAATTTCATACAAGATATTTCTTAATTTAATTTAAAAATGCCATGTAATTTCTCTCAACTACAGTATTTTTTAAATCAAAAACATATAGTAAATACAAGAGAATTTGGAAGAGTATTGATACCTAGATTAACTGAACAAGCAGAATAAGAACACAACACATTTTTCTCATAAATAAAATATCTAAACCTACATTCAAGAATATAAAGTATTTAAACTTTTTATTGTATATTATAATTGAAATATTTATTTCGACAATGTATTTAAAAATGATTCAAATGAGAAAATACTTTCTCAAATAAAATAACAAAGCGAATTATTTATGAAATACACTTATTTTCAGTGTTTTCGTTTCAAAAATTATTATTTTTCTTACAAGAAAAACATCAGGTCTCTGCATAATTAATGATACCTTTTAACAGTCTAAACAGAAATGCACCTTCCTTAATCTATGTCATTAATAACATACTGTTGTTATTTTTTTTTAATACTTGAGTTCGTTCTCTTTAAAAATAGAGTTGTATGAAAGAGAAAGCAAATGAAATGAAGGTGCTTAAAAGTTATACAATAAGCTAGCATATTTTTTTAAAAGACCAATTAAATTAATTTTGTTCTGCTTTTACATTTATTTCTGCTATTAATAATTCGAATTCTAAATTCCATACTGAAAAAGTTTAATTTAAAGATGTCTTTTTATTTTATCCTTATTAATTTGAAAAGAGAAATATTTTAAAGAGGGTAATTAACGAAAGTCAAACTCTATAATTTAAGAAATAATGTTTAGTGTTTCCATAAATGATTTTCATAATGATTCCATAAAGGATTTCACAGAATAAATGAGGATTATAGGGCAAAGTTCAATCAATAATCATTTCATTCTAGCACTCTAAAATCATTATATCTTCCAAAAGTCAAAATGGGATATTGATTTTATATATTTTTCTTCAATTTCAATCTCTGTCATAAAGAATTAAGTAAGATAATTATTAATTTGGAGTGAAAATTTAGCGATTCTTATCTTTAATTTTTCTTTAATTTTATTTCGTACAAAATTAATCATTTTAAAGAATCTGATTTCCTTTTCTTTATTGAATTAAAGAAATACAATTTAGTTCCTGTATTTGGAATATATATATATATATATATATATATATATATATGTACCTAAATTAAAACACAATTTGCTTTCAATCTGACTTTTTCAGTGGATTTAGTCGCATACATTCTCTCTCTCTCTCTCTGTGTGTGTGTTTAGTTACGAAATGCATTTATCTCTGATGAAAGTTAAACTTTTAAATGACTTGCAATAAATTCTATCAGAGTTCTTTTTCATTTAAAAGCACTGATTAATTTTAAAGTAAATTTTATTTCCTTTTATTTTCTGCTGAAAATCATTTATTGCGAAATTCTAATGCTAACTGGAAACAAAAGTATTTTGCCTGATAATATGTGACATTCAGTGTACAAACATTATTTATAAGCATTAAAATTTTACAAATATTAGTATAATAATAAAATAAGAATTTTTTTAAAAAAATATTTTGAAAAATAGTTATTATTTATGGGCTTGCTATCTGTTTATTTCACAAAACATTTTGAAACTTTGAAAGAATTAGTTTTTTAAAAACTACTTATAACATTTCAACAAGATTGTATGTAATAAAAACAAACTACTTATAAAACATGAAGCATGTAGCAAATTAACATTGCATTCAGATGGCAAAATGTTGTAAATTAATTATTCAGAAATCTTACGTGAGAGCAATTTTACATAATAACAAAGTTATTTTGCAGGAGAAAAACATTACCTATGTTTATGGAAGAACGTTATAGATATTTATAGTCATTAAATGTATAAAACTATTAAATCGCTAGTAAGCATTATATTACTTATAGTACGTAAAAATAAAGCATAACAGCACTTTCAAATTGAATAAGGAAAGTGATTTAAAGATTTAAGGATTCTATTTCCTATAAATCAGCAGTTTTATTTGAAAATCTGAGTAGTGTGAAAAATTTTCGGTTTCATTTCATAAATTTGATCGAAAACTTTTCGAACATTTTCTCTTAAGTAAGGGATATTGAAATCACAGCAGTACTTATTCTTTTGGGAATTTGTGCGAAAAGTTAGAATTGAAGTCACATTCTTAAAAAGTTATTTCATTTATTCTCTTAAACTGAGAGAATGAAAATCGTCACTACATTCGTATTATGCATGGGTGATTGGAAATTTTGATTTATCTATAAATGATGAATTGTTTGAAAATCACTTAAAAGCTTTCTTTCTCTCTTTAATTGTTATCGTTTCTACAGATAGTTCCAAGTTGCTAATCGAGCTATTTTGCGGTTTAGAGAAGAATGGTTAGAAAAGAGATAAAAAGGTTTGCCAATTCGACTATTTTTATTTTTGCAGAATATTAAATAACTCAATGGCGAAAAATTCTTCTGATTTAAAAATATTTTACAAATCAGATGAAGATCGAAAACTGCTTACTTAGAAGATTTTTAAAGGATGCAGTTTCAGCAGATTTTTGGTTCTAATTTCAAATATTAGTTCAGAAGCATTTATAAGATACGAAAAATGTTTTAAAAGTCCTTTATGTAAGACACGGGATTTAGATGGGGAAACACTTTTATAATAATCTCTTGAACAATGTCATATTTTATTTTGAAGAAATAAATAATTGAATTATAAAAATGATTTTGGAAATATTTATTATTTTTCTTTCAATATAACATTGATTTTTAAAATATTATAAAACTTCCTGATTTCCTAATTTTGCTGACATAATTCCTTTAATCAAGTCATACAAATACGAAAATGGGTTTATTTAAAAATGAAGAATGGTATTCGTATGCCTTAGAATCAATTAAATACATAATAAATAATTAATAAATAAAAAGATGTTCCAAAAACTGCTGCAAGCATTTGAGAAATATTTACTGTCCTCTATTTATTTGAAAATTAAATTTTAAGGAAAAATAGAATTTTAATCTTGTGCATATTCATGCAAATGCCCTGGGCTGCAATTGAACGTTGCTGGTAGTATGACCATTTTGCCAATGCCTGAAAAATCTTTCATCGTTTGCAATTTCATCGCCTAAATGAAAGCATTCTCCTGAATATTCGTTTTCATATATTAGATTTGTGTATTCTTTTAGAATTATAAAGCTTGGTGTCTTTCATTACCATTCTTAAAGAAAACTATTCATTGCATCTCTTGATTTGTTTAATATTCGTTCAGAATTCTCCCGTTTAATGTTAGGAAATGTGATTAAAATACTTTCTTTTAAAATTGATTAAACATAGAAAATGTATTTATACTATAAAATCGTTAATATATTTGAAAAGATAATTAAAAAAAATCCTTTGGTGCAAAATTATTTGTACTGTAATATTTCTGAAAGTTACTCGAAAAACGCTAACGCTTGTTTAAATTTTTAGTTATAATTTTAAATTTCCAGGGTTGAACCTATTAAAACTTTCTCGTAAAATCTGCAATAAAGTTGTTACCACTGAGAAGGACTTACGACCTTTGCGTACAATAGCTACAGAATATTAACCTTTAACTTATAATTTAGCATTTCTACTGAATCTCTTGTGTCAGCTCAGCGAGTTATTTGGCTGTTAATCCTTCGTAATTAGATTCTACTGCGATCCAATTTTTTTTAAATTTTAGATAATTATACTATGCTTATAACCATCCCGTAGGTATAAGCAATAGGTTGATGGAGTTTCATCGCAATCGGATGAACAATACGGTAACGCATAAAGGATGTACAAACAAAAATTCATTTTTATGTATTAGATAACAAATTTAGAAAATTTGGTATAGTTGAACCGTGCATTCAATACCTTTATTAGGATGTGAATTTCCCTTTTTAGTTAGAAAAAATTGTATTTAATAGTTTTAATTGTAACAGTTTCTAATATTTAACGAGTTTCAAAATTGTAATTTAAATCTAAAAAGTATTCTACAATTACTTCAAACATTTTAAAAGAAAAGGAAATGCAACTACTTATTAAAAGACATGAGTAGTTTAGTCTCAATCGCCAATAATTAACTCAAAAATAATTACATTTCAGAATTTAAAAAATTTCTAAATTATATAACTAAGTCGATCGATTGTTACATAAATAAAATGAATTCTAACTTTACAAATGGAAATGAATTTTTCTTTTCGAATGTAACGAAATAAATTCCTAAACAAGAGTAAAGTAATTTTTTTCCGAAATTAACTCATTTTACATGGAAATTAAACAAAGTAAACACAAAACAAAAAGGCAATTGGAATTGCATACCAAGTTAATAAACACTCATTAGTTTCTTGATTCTCGACAGATGAAATCTGAATCCTTCCCCTCCAAAAAAAAGATTGACTATGTTTTACTTTGTTTGTTCTAGAAGAAAAAAAATTATTTAGTCTGAAATGGAATAATTGTTACTTGAGTTAAAAATTTTGAACAAAGCTATGTTTCCCCAAAACTACAATTAAAATAATGAACATGACTTTTCTTAATTAGGCTCGTTAAAATATTTCTGTTTTCAAAAATAAATAGATTGCCCAGTTTCAATCTCGCTTAAAATAAGATTTTAATTTTGTTCAAATTGCGATAAAATGTATTAATTTCCTGCTTTGTTTATTTATTTTATCATGTACGAAAACTTGAACAAACCTCTCTATCATTTATTATTTAGTTACATCAGTAAAGAAACTGAATGCAGAGATTATGTTTCATATCGGTTCATATAATATCTCAGAGGATTTTTTTTTTGGTAATAACGAATTTGGGGTAAATCATTAGAGAAGATAGAATACTTGCGTTTCAGAAAAAGAATAATTTTCCAAATGAAGAAGTGGAAACATGATATATTTAGTTTGTTAATAATTCTCTTTAACATTGAACAAAATGTTTCATTTTTCTTTAGAATAGAATTTGTATTAATATTGAATATTTGAGAAAAGGAAATCAAATATAAATGTTTATTCTTTCACGGTCTTGAAAGTGATTTTAAACATGGTATTTCTGCTTGAAGTAAAAGACAATTTTTAATCCTAGTTCGTTGTCTAGCTTTATTCTCCTTCAACTTCTATACTGAGATTTATTTTCTGAATTAAAACATTTGCTTCCAAAAAATGTCTAAATACTCTTCAAAACTTCAAATGATTTGTGATAATTTATTTCCATCATGGGCACGATTTTTACGATTTTCCATAATTTTGCGAATATTTTTCCAATTTAATTAAAATTTTAATAGATGCTGTAATTCTGATTTTTAAAAAAGTTCTTTTTCAATACAGAATCTTGAAATTATTCATTAGAAACAGATAAAGACCAATGAAGTCCAAATTCAACTTTACATTAATTATTGTCATTAGGATACTTATTATTTAAATTTTTTATTGATTCGTCTATGTACTTTATATTACAAAATGTATTTTCAAGGCAAGGTGAAAAAGAGAAGAAATCGACACTACCAACGTAGCAAATCTTTTTTCAAAATAACACCATTAATATTTGTGTTGTTTAATGCGTAAAAAATATTTCCGTTTATTTTTGCCTTGGGATCAAGAGACGTTAGTTAGTTACTTGCCGTTAAAATCTATTTGGAGTAAGATCCATCTTTATTAGTCAAAATAGTCTGCCCAATCATTTTTATTTTTATAAAGCTACAGTAGGCTGAATTTTAATTTATTGCAAGTAATGCATGCCAATTAAAAGATTCCCTTATTGCTTTTTAAAAATTTAAACCAGTCTGGGATAATATAGGCCTTAGATTGAGCTTTGATACACTGTGTGATGATCGTTTTTGTGGCACTTTTTCATTATAACGGCGCAGTCGATAAAGTCGCCAATAATTATGGAACCAACGCCAAACGTATTATTGTCTCTGGTAATCTTTTACCAACACATTTTAAAGCAAGTCGCTGCCATTTTGTTGCCCGATCCAAAATGGCGACTGTGTGCTGCCGCCAAAAAGTTCTTGGCGAGATTAGCTCCGGTATAATGGAAATCCGGAATTTTTGTCTTGTTAGTTTTTACAATTTGTTTTATTATAGTTTTTGCATTACTGATAGAAGCATGTATCCATCTCTTGGATATACTTTTACTTAAAAAACACCTCGTGTGTGTATTCTAAATTTTACTCAAGCACCTTTATTTACCATTATTTGAAGTTAAGAGCTACTAATGATCGAGAAATTTCGAAAAGATTAGCGATTTCAGTGAAGATTGTTAACAGCTCTTTTAGCATCCACATAAATGCCGGGCATCATACCGCTCAAATGAATTGTTTCTTTAAAAAAACTGAATGGTTCCACCTTTCGTGCCAGAGAATGCCTTATATAACATTGGTGTATCACAACCGCGAAATATTAACTTCTGGCATGAAGTTATTATTTTTCAGAATTTGCCATGTCATCCTTGGCGAGTTTCTCGACGATGAATCCTTGGCATGTGATTAATAGTATCCCAAAATCGAATTCGTGCTTTAGACATGTTTATTTCAATTAATTGAAACAAAAATTTGGCACAGAACTGAACTTGCGAAATATCATATGTAATTTTATATATTCATTTCATTGTGTTGTTGAATAATCGCGTTTGGCTGTTTCTGGTAGTACAAGACATACATTCAGTCCGTTATTCGTTTTGTGTCAAACTTTAATTAATTTCTAGCCTACTGGTTAAATGTGTTTACAAATCTTATCTTATCTCGCTTTATTTGTGTGCAGTTTTGTGTGCTAACTTTTAATCGAACAGCCAGAGAGATGAACTTCCTCTATAAAGATTTTACACAAAATTTGACAAATATCCGTAAATTTGGCAAACAAGTACAAAGTTTTAACAGTCCAGCTCAAAGCGTTTTTTATGTATCCTTTTTACAGACAGAGAAGACATTTTCCAAAAATTTGTTTCTAAGATTCAGGAAGTTAAATTAAGAAATAATTAAATGTAGAAATACGTCAAAATCCCAAGTTTGAAATTTCAATGACTATTAAACTTAGTCTGTACAACGTATACAAGAAAGTAAAAACTATTGGAATGAATCTTAAATGCATAACTACAGACTAAAAAAATAAAAGGTTACTTTTCCGTTATCCGGGCGCATCGTAAAATCTCCGTATCATGTAGAATTCCTCCAAATTTGGCACCATGGGGTCTTTGTTTTGTTTTGTCATTCGCTACGCTTGGCGACTTGGCTCGCGTTTGATTCAGATTCGTGACATTTGAGCCTGGATAACAAAAAAGAACCAATATTAGCTTGAATAAAGTCTCAGACGTTGCTATTCCACATGAGTGGAATCTTAGCGAAATCTCAAAAGAGAAAGGAAAGTGCGTTTAAAAGGACTAGATTTCAAATCTTTATATGACTATTTCTTATTTTAAAAAAATGTATTGAATTTACATTGTTTACTAAGAACAGACAGAAAAGCTCACCAAAAATGCCTTTGGCATGAATTTTCTACCTTTGTAGCAGTTAAGACGAAAAGCTAATATCCATTGAATGATTAATGAGTTAATAATTCCGTTACTTTTAGCTCATATATTATTCCAAGCTCAAAAGCAACTTAGCCGAATTTATTATTATCCGTTTAAAACTGTGTGTCTCATAATGGAGAAAAAAAACAAAGTTTGAAGTCATTTTCTTGTTTAGATCATATCCGGAATAATAATAAATGCAGTGTATGCAAGTGTTAATGAATATCTGATCTCATCCAGTATCCAGTAACACTTAAGTAACAATGAAGCCCAAAGACAGATATTGATGATTTAGAAATTTTAAAAAGATCATTGTTAAAATACGCAAACGAATGTTGGGACTAAAATATGGGAAATATAGTTTATTTTATTGATTTAAAATTTAAATAAATTATACTGATATATAAATCATTTAAGAAATAGTTATTTTTCTTATAACGGTTGACGAACCACATTTTAAATTTTTCCATAAAATTATTCTTGTATAAAGAAATAGGAACATAATTATTTATTTAAAATATCTTTTTTAATTGACGAATTGAATATAAATTTTAAATTAGATTTATAATTTCAACGTGAGAAAGAGATGTAATTATGTCCCACAAACATTTTTTACTTTTAAATAGTTAGCATTCATCTATAGTTAAATATTAATTAATTTTGCCTCCAATATGAAATTGGTCATTGACAAACAACAGATCTGAACTGTTCATATTTGACTAGAATTTAACATATTTACTGAATCCATCTTGCCATCTTTTGTGATCGCTGCCATGCGGTCATAAAACCATGTTTAATACCATATTTAAAAAGTGTACTTTTCTGTTATACGAGCGTAAGATGTCGCCAATGTGAGCGAAACGCAAGTCAAGCTGGGAAAGGAAACGAATGACAAAACAAATGTCATCAATGCGAACAAAGTCGCCAAGTGTAGCTACGTGAAATTTGACGTAATTTTTCATTTTTTGGCAATTTAAAATTTTTTTAGACTAACTATAATTTGGTAACCTTTTTGTTGTGCCCGTATAAAAAAAAATGAACTTATCCTTTTTTGATGTTCTTTTCCCCTTTGATTGAATTACATTTGCTGTCACAAGATTAAATATCAAATGCCACTAATTTAAATCATTGCATTTAAGGTAACGGACATTTTTTAGATTAGAGCTATGGAAAAAGTTTTAGGCTTGTGTATTAAAATAAAAACATGTTTCATTTCTTTAAGAAAATTTTTTTGAAACGAAATATTATTTAAAAAAAAACAACAGATGTACTATATTCTTAAAATTTCAGAATATTCCAGGCAACTTGCTCTTTCCTTTTTTTCTATTATTTTTACATTATTACACAATATAAATTTATATGAAATAAAACTGTTTATGGTTTTTGTAATTCCAATTAAATGCTAATTTTTGTAGAAATGTTTTTATTCACACTTAATTAACTTTCATAAGAATTCTATGTTTTTTAGAATTAAAACTAATTTTTGATTATTTAAATAAAATTCTAAATATAAAATGCATACCTTATTTTTTTTAATGTTTAACAAAATTCTTTATCATCAATTCCTTTTAAAAGTAAGAATCCTGGAATGTTTAAAAGTTATTTAAATCTGATTTCAATATCATTTTGAGGAAAGTAATTCAAATTTGCTAAACTTTTGCTCTTTGAATAATTCATTTTATTTAACCACATGTCTTATAACACTATTTTAGTTGAACATAAAGATGTATTTTGGTGTTGAAATAAAAAACTAAAATTTCATATTTCTATCCAATTTTGCTTATATGAAAGTTCACTTTTCCTTTAAGTATTCACTTTTATATACATGCAATGTTACTAATGGAAAGATGATAAACTCTTCGACAGGTTTGGTTCAATTTTCGGTTATCAGATTTGGTAATGACGATTTTTTATAGATTTGAATCAAAAATCTATTCAGATTTACATTATTAATACTAAATCTGTATAACATATTCAATCATACCAGCTTTTAAATTTCATGAGTTCACTTAATTATTTTGCATCAGAATATCCAGGCAAACTGACTCCCTCGGGAAATATTTTGTTTAAAATTATGTTTTAAATTTTGTTTTATGTTTTAAATTATTTTGTTTTAAATTTTGTTTAAATATATGTTACCTGTTTACCGATTACGAGAATCGGGTCAAAAGTTTCAGGTCTTATCTACAAATGGCGCTACTGGAATAATTTTGACCTAAGTACTTCAAAGTGCCATCTTTGTTTGATACTTTTTGCGTATTTTAAAACATTTGTGTTTGGTGCTTTTTATATTGTGCTATTTTAAAATTTTCTACGTTTGTTTTTAACCGAGTATGGAGAAAACTTAAATGGATGTGGTGATAAAATATTTTTTTTTAAAATAAAAGACACTTATTTCCAACATATACTAAAATTTAGCAAGACACTAGACTAGAGGAATCTAATCCTTTATTTGCAATTGTGAAAACATAGATATCAGACTTTAAACGTCGTCTTACAAGCACTCTAGATGCCGAGCATTCTGGAAGACCAAAATCAGCCACTGCAGAAGAAATCGTCAGAACAGTTCACAAAAATATTATAAATGATCGCCGACTGAAATTGAGAGATGTTGGAGTCGATATATCCAAAAATGAAAGTATCACATTTTAATCGATATTTAGAGTATAAGAAAGTTGTCAACAAGACAGTAGCCGCATTTGCTGATCCGAAACTGCAGCTTATAATGATATCGGAGTTGTACAATTGAAACGCAACCGATTTTTTTGCGGCATTTCTTTACTGTGGATGAGGCATAGGTCCATCAATATTCTCTAGACACCAAAAAACAATCAAAAGAGTGTACAACGAAGAATGAATCAGCGTCAAGAGAAGCAAAAATTGCGTCATCTGCTGGAAAGATTATGGCATCAGTTTTTTGGGACGTTAATAGAATTTTATTATTGAATTATCTAGAAAAAAGGCTGAATCATCAATGCTAAATATTGTGCTAATCTTTCGGATGAACTGCATTCCAAAATCAAAGAAGAAAAACCAAATTTTCCCAAGAACAAAGTCCTGTTTTACCAGGACAATGCTCCTGTTCACAAGGTTTTCATTGTGACGGCAAAACTTCATGAACTGAAGCTTGAAATTCTTCCTCATGTACCCTATTTTTCTAATATGACACCCTAGGAATACTACCTCTTTGCTAACATGAAAAAGTTTCTTTCTGTAAGAATATTTTATCCAGACACTGAAGTCATCTTAGTGAAGAATGCCTACGTTTTCCTAATTTCCTCTCTCTTTTGAAAAAAGAGAGGGGATCCAAGCCCTGCCGCACCGCTGGAACAAGTATATATCTTTGGAAGGGGACTACATTGAAAAATAAAGCAATTATTCCCTAGTAACATACATATATTTTACATTATTGTATGACAGTGATCAATATTCGCAATATTGTTTAATATTGCAAATACTGTGGAATATTGTCAATCATATAATAAGTATCAAACAATATTGTACAATATTATGCAACAGGTTTTACTACCAGGGTTAAACAGAATTTTTTATTTTTCTTGTTAGGCTGAAACTTTTCATCAAATCCTCTATTGTGAAGTCATTAAGAATATTTCTATCGAACATTTTGCTTAAAAGAATTGTAACCATAAATTCAGAAAATTTTCAAAGAATTATAAATGAGTAGCCAGAAACTAATTTGTTTAAGCTATGAAAATTGCGAGGGAGAATTTAGGTGTCAATCTGGATGAAATTTGGTGGGATTTAAGTTTTATAGAAATTTATAATAATTTTTTCATTTTTTTCTCGAATTTTAAAGCAATATCTTCTTTATAATATTTTTCTTCCTAGTATATAACGCATGCAAAAAGAAAGAATTTTAATCTTCAAAAAATTCAAATTTCACGAAAATGTGTGTTTTAGGTCACCCTCGAAATGGGATGTTTGTTTATCTGTTTATGAACGCGATAATTTAAAAAAGCTTCGAGACAGTTGAATGAAATCTTCAATTCAGAAATGTATCTGGAAATGAATGATTTTACAATATCTGAAATTTTCTAACTTGCTAATAAGATATGGTATTGTAATAAGGGAAGCATATTCATAAAAAATTGTTTACAATTACTTATTTTATATAATTAATAAAGACTTTATATTAATTTCCTTCTTTTAGAACATCTGTAAAAAACTTTTTTATCAAATTATTATCTGGTAACTAATAATAACTATTTAAAAATAAACTAGACTCTTTATATTTTGTAGAAGCTATTCTTCACTTTCTATGTAAAGATTGACACTGTGCAGTTCATTAAATTACTATCTATGAGAGGAAAAAAACAATATTAAATACTTCATAACAGTTAGAATTATTTAATGATTATCAATTTCTTCTGGGTTATTTTACTCTAAATGGCACAGTAAAAATACCATTTTTAATAATATGAAGAAATTTTGGCTCGTGAAACTTTAATTAATAAGGTTGATTTTGGAATAGGAACATGAAATTTTTTTTCGAATTTATAATAATATTATTCCAACATAAGCTCTTCCACCTCTACATCGATGCTCTACATCTCTCCACTCTTTTTTTAGAAACTTAAATCCTATCCTTTCTAATAAATAACCTATTCGCATCATCAGCTATGTTGGAATGTTGTCAACTACAGATTCTGATATTTAATGTAATGGATTTAAGCAAGAGTCTTCTTCTGATAGTTTTAATTTGGCCCTTATGAAGATGTTCGGAGTATTTGCACCAATAAAGAAGTTTCGTATAGATCTTGGCAACAACAGCAATAAAGAATCTAATTCTTCCCCGTCGTTCGAAATGATAGTCAGCTTTGAATTAAGAGAAAAATGTGCGGATGCAGGAACATTATTGAAGACACGGTGGCATTTTATTCACCTACACTCAGAATGAATAAAATACAGAACTTTTTAGTTCGGCTTAAAATCATAAATTTTCGGGCCAAGTGATGTAAAGGAATTTCAGAGAAACAAGTATAGATATTTTCAATGTTCTTTATTGATAAAATAGTTCAAGAAATACTTTGTTCTCAGTCTGGAATATAAATTTCAAAATAAACCAAAATTTAAAAATTTCCGTATAAAATTGTTTTCGAAACTTTTCCCTGGAGACTGTCAGCCTTTTTTAAAATAAATGTTTCTCCCTGTTTAAACTGTCGAATAAGACATTTTCTGTGAACCAAACTCTTTAAATTGCTTCAAAGAAGCCACGTTATCAGTTATCTGTATAAATGAAAATGAATGTTGGTCTATATGTCTTTTATGCACTGCAGTATCGCTCATCCGATTCCGATAGATCTTCTACAACACATTGTCTGTACTTATAGACATGATACAATACCATCTAAAGAATAAGATGTATTTTCAGGACTATTTACTGCATCTACTAACCAATTTTTCCCTACCAAATATATCACCAAGGAGATACAACAAATTCAGTAAAGATGCTACATTCAAGCTAGACGTTAATATTTCGTAGCTATTGTATTTAAATGTAATGTAAATCTTTCTCTGAGTTGAAAGTTGTATTGCAGAGTGTGCGATTTAGGTTTGAAATTTTAACTAATCATTAATGAAATTTTAGCGTTTTCTGCCGTAACTTCCAAAAATATTATAGTATAAATAATTTTGCGCCATTTAAGTTTTCAAAAAAATATCTTTTCAACTACATTAAAGATTTGATGGTATAAATATATTTTCTATGTTTAATAAATTTTAAAAGAAAATATTTCAAACACAGTTTTTAACAATGAACTTGAGAATTCGAAACGAGTATGAAACGAATCACGAGATACAATAAATAGTTTCTTTCATTACCATCCTGAAAGAACACCAAGCTGTACAATTTTAAAAGAATACACAAATCTAATACATAAAAATGGATATTTGTTTGTAGAATTGAATAAATACTATTTATGTTTCTCCTTTATATATCCTTCAATTTCAATGTATTAATTTCCGATAAGAAAATAACTATCATTTTTTATTAAACAAGATAACTATATCGAACTCAAATGATATTTCCTAAATTATTTCTTCTGCTGCAGCAACGCACCAGATACCAACTGTTTTTGATAAATTATCTTAACCGGCTAATTTAATTGGTTTTTATTAAAACAAGACTTGCGCAAAGGAAAATAATCATGAAGTATTCTAAATGTGTTAACATTTCTCGAAGCCTTATTTCATCAAATTTTATCATGTAGAAAATTCCAATATGTCTAATTTATAATAAAAATTTGCAGGTTAAATTGTATAATTGTGAATATAGTTTAGTATGTTCATGAAAAAATAAGTCGAACACGTTGGAGGAAGGAAAATGGCTCTTTTTTCCACAAAAAGTAATAAAAAGAAGTACAATTACTAAACATTACAAATACAAAGCATGCACGAATAACTGTACTTAAGACACAAAAATTAATCAAACTACAAACTGCTAAATTGAAAACCATTGGAGAAAAAGCTTTGAACCATCAGACCAAAAAGAAAATTCTTTGCTCTTGCAGATGCTTTGAAGTCTCAAAACAGAATTTGGAATTTTCTTAAAGGATATACTGATCTCGGCTGTTTATTACAGTATTATTGTTGAGGTTCCACTGATAACAGAGCATTTTATGAAATTTAAGGAATTTATTTATTCTCCGATTTGTGGGAGTTCGTTTTGAGCTTGCTTTTGGCGTTGTTGCAACATCAATGATATAACAGATTCTAATGAATTGTAACATTTGCCACTAGAAGGTGTTGTAAGCGAAAGGAGTGGCAATATGCTTGCAAAACAATTATTAAGTTTTATAATGTCTTCTAATTCTCAGTAAAAGTAATACAATGTTTGACAAGGTACGAGGTCTGTGATTGTAATCAGTTATCCTTATTATTTATTTATCTCTCTTTTCAGTAATTATACAAACTTTACAAAAAGATTAATATTACAGATTTGTAATTGTTACACATAATGATTTTAATTCGAATGAAAAAGAATAAAATATCCACCTTGTATACAACTTTTTCATTTTATCTCGGTTATATCTATGGAGAATGAAGTTCTATTAAAAATGAAGCCGATTTATAATTATGAAAAATAGTTATATATCGGTGTAGAAAACGAAAAAAAATGTTTTTTATAAAAAATTTATACCAAAATGCATAGACAAGGGGGAAATGTTTAAAATTCGTTTTCAATATATAGAAATAAATGGGCATATGCACTATATATGGAAGTAATTTCATAGCATTTATGATAAAAAATTATTTTATCATAAGTGTTTCGTATTATCTATGATAAATCATAAATGCTTTATTATAAATCATAAATTTATCATAAATGCTTCATAGCATATAATATATAAAATTCTAGCTCATTAATCTGTCCATAAAAGGGAAGATAGAATATATTTATATGAGCTTTCTAAACATTTTATCGGCCAGTGAAACATATTCTGTATCAAAAATGTACGAAGAATTTTAGCTGCTTACGAAACTCGAAAACATGCAAAGAAAACACACAATATCGCATTCTTCTACAGAAAGATGGAGAAAAAATTTAATAAGACACCAAAGGGAACTTAAAATAAGCATGAATACTTACTAATTGATCTATGAGAGTTCTTCTTTTCAGTATTCAAGCCACAGTTCATTTTACTACCACTTGAAAAATTCTGCATTTGTGCCTTCACTTTGTCCATTGTTGCAAATAAATAAGGAATTAAGATAAAACTATTAGCATATTTTCAGGAAATGAAAGCATAGGAAATAAAGTTAGAAGATTTATACACAGCTTCTAACGTGTCATATGTCTACAATTTTAATAGATGTGAACTATGTGATCGAAATTAATAGCCTAGTAGAGTCAATATTCAAGACTTCAAGCTACCTTCAGTAACATGCTCAATTTTAATAGATGTGAACGATGTGATCGAAATTAATAGCCTAGTAGAGTCAATATTCAAGACTTTAAGCTACCTTCAGTAACATGCTCAATTTTAATAGATGTGAACTATGTGATCGAAATTAATAGCCTAGTAGAGTCAATATTGAAGACTTTAAGCTACCTTCAGTAACATACTCAAGTTCAATTCCAACATTTGTTTTCATAAAACGTTAATGACAATTGTATTCGGTGGATTAATTTTTGCTTTGATTTCATTTTGCAATCCAATCGAAAAAAATAACAGTTCGTTCAAAAGGTATACATTAAAGGTAACTTATTAAACAAAATAATGAATTTGTTGCTGTTGTAACGTTTAAGAAATGAAGAAGCAATTTTATTCCTAATTGAGGACAAACCTTATGACGCATAAGATGTAACTGCGATTTGTGTAAAGTGAGGAAGTATTAATAATTGTTGAAGTATTATAAATATTTTTAGGAAGTATTATAAATTATATGAAAAAGTTTGTTTCTTATCAAACTGTCAGATGAATTCTGTTAAAAAAAGTTTTTTTTTGAGTATCTCAATTTTCTTGTATTTTCATAAAATTTATCAAATTCAGAAAATGGAAATAGTTTTTCAAATTTGTAAAATTCCGCATCAGTCTGATGCAAGTTAAAATCACTTTATTGACACGTTTAATAATTTGATTAAAAAGAAAGGTAATTTTATGAAAAAAAAATTAATAAGAATATTTAGCTAAAAAAATTAGATATTATTTTAATTTTGATGATGTCAAATAAAAATGTAACTGAATTAAATATACATCTTGATCAAAAAAGTTTTTGTTTGTATTTTTTTAAACTTAAAGAAATGACACTATTTCACTTCTCTAAAGAATAAAGAAACATTGTCGCTGAAAAAAATAATGAATATTATATATAAAAAAGAAAACTTCCTTAATTTTTCCCTGCCTGAATTAAAAGCAGTCCATTTTTGTTCAAGTAAAAGTTAACAGAAAGTCATGACAGACACTTATTCTGAGATAACTCGATTGTGAAAAGCGCTGAGTAACTCCGAATTAAATTGGATGTACGCTTCAGGAAAGCTGGACGAGAGAATTTTTACTTGTCTCTACTCTATATATTAATCCTGAACTCAGAGGGAATTTCGAAAAGTGACGTAAAGGGTAATAAAATTGATTTTTACTTCTGGCTCAACAGAATCATTCTTTAAATGATGTTTTGAGAGGCTGTCTCTAAAAATTCTCTCTCTCTCAATGTATATATATATATATATATATATATATATATATATATATATGCCAAATTAATTAAAATCTGGAATTACTGATATTTCATTTTAAAAGAAAAGATATTCTAGGAATAATAAATTCGTTAAAACACCGCTAATTAGACGTTATTATTTGATTGTATCATTTCTGTTATTAACATAATTATTAATAAATTACAGCGTTATGTAACAGGACATATAATGTCTAGTTAAAACTTACCTGTAAAAAAAAATTTAGGATACATTTATTCTTTTCTTTTTATGAATGTGAATCCAATCATAATATTAAGTTAAACCACTTTTCCTTTAGAAATGTAATTTATTTAACAAAAATTTAACAGTATTTTCAATAAAGCAAATCAATAAAATCGATCATAGATATAATATGTTATAGGATATAAGTCAAATTAAATATTATTTTGTAGATGCTTTTTTGAATATCCATCTCAATGTCTTTTTCGAATATCTCATCAAACATGTATGGGATGAAATAGAATACATTATTTGATCAAGTAGTTATCATGAAAAGGCTATAAAGACATATTTCACTAGATTTCTCATCAAATCTTATCTGGTAATTCATTTCCTTCATTGTATTAATGATTATAAGAAAAATTCATTTTCTAATTTTATGATATTTCTTATATATTTTTAAAATTAAAAAAAGTAGACATTTATTGGATCATTCAAATAACAAAACAAAATAAAATATTTAGGAGCTCTCTTATAAATGTTTGTTTTCTGTAATTCAGATTTTTCTGATTGAATACATTATTGATTGATAATACTTTCTTAAAAATGATTTAAATTAGTTTGCAAATGCTTTGACTGATTATATCATTTTTCCCTCAGAATAAATAACTTTGGTAAAATAATATATTTTTTAAAAAACTTTATAGGGCTGTTTCATTTTTGATATCAAAGAAACGAAATTGAGTTTCTGGTATCCAAATGAAGCACGCAATCAGATTTTTTATCTGCATTAATTTATTTTGATGTCAAAATCAATTAATTAAATATTATGAAAAATAAATCCACTTTCCTTCGAACTTACAAAAATTCATTAGTCATTTGATTATTTACGACAGAAATTGGAGGAACAGAAAGAAAGTATAATCAACTTTCCTCAATTTGTTGAGGAATAAAAAGGATTTCCGAAAGTGCCGAAACGAAATAATTAGAAAATAAGCGAAAAAATATGACTTTTATTTGTTTCTAAAGTGTAGAGTAAACTGCGATTTCCAAAAATTGTCATTATAAACATACTTTTCGGAAATTAATCTCGTTAACATCGTTTAAAAAGGAATGAGCATGAAATAAATGCGACATTCCCGATTAAAATAATATTATTTTCAGTTATGTTGCAATACGAGAAAAAAATATTAGAAGTAAAATTATAAATAAATGAAACGAATTTAGCAAACACAAATTTCAATTGCAGATGAAGCTGAAATTAGAAAAAGTATTGATTTTTTTTAATTCTTTGTTATAAATTCTAGCAAACGAGTATTTATATTGAGAACTTAAAGTAGGTCTAGTAAGAAGTAAATATCTAACTTCAGAATCTCTAAAAGGCATATTAGTGGTACAAATAAAACAAAATTGGAGCTATAGATAATTGCATTTCGCATTCATTTACTAAATATATTGATACCAAAATTTATCAATAGGTGACGTTATTATCCAAATGCCAGTTAAATACATTAAATGAAAATGAGAAAAATCAGTTGCATTGCAGAGCATACCCATTAGCATTAATGTTTGGTTAGAGAAAGGCAAATTCTGGATGGATATTAGTCAATTCCCTGCAAATTTTGTTTAACTTACTAGGAAATCAGTACTAAAATTCTAGACCAGATTCAGAAAAACTCAGTTACAGTTGCATAGAAATTCCGTAGTTTGATGCGAATGTGAACAGTTCTAGCGTTTGCATGATTCCTGTGCAAAATTGTATAGATATTTAACGCAACTAAGTAGCTTACCCTTCTCCCAAATAGTTGACGAAAGTAAATTCCATCTTTCATTGTCGAAAATTCGATACCTTGATAGTTGAAGCCAGTAGTTAGTCGCTGCAAGGTACTGTGAGTGTGCCAGCTAGCTTTTAAGTACTGGGAATGTTGCATTGCACCATATGGATAATCTTAGGGAGGATTTGGCATTCTTATCCATAGAAAATCATACGCGTAATTATTGGAGGACGGGTCGCAGGGGTTCGTAAATCTCTTGAACTTGATTTTTTGTTGTTGGAATGGTAGTTGGCATCAATTGACCATGGAAATAGTATTTAAACTTCTTTCGACATTTGGCAATGGAATCATGATCAGTTGAAGGACTTTGTAATCCAACATGTTCTACACAATGCCTGTATTCAGGACATACCTTTCAGGAAGGTGCACATTCTTCCAGTGATCGGCGTGTAAAGCAATATCCAAGACACCTTTTCAGGGTTGTAGAGACAACTAGGTGTCATTTTTCAGAAGCATAGCTTCTTCAGTCTCCAGATTTCACTTATTTCGACTTTTGGAATTTACAGAAATCAATACCTACCATGAATGTCAGCATCTACACTAAGTCTGAACGATAGTATTTGATGTCATGTTCTAGATATTCCGACAGATATTAGTAGTGGGGTATATGTTGCTGTGATTAAAGCACATTATTGAAAGTGAAGGGATGCATAAATGAAGCTTTAATGCTACTTTTTAATATTAATTAACTTTTAGAAAATGTATAAAATCCTGTGTACGTATTACAGCGCCACCTTTCGGCGATGTTTTACAATAATTTAAAAGGATATTTCAGATGATACAATGTGAAAAATAGACGAAAATTGCGATTTTTTAAAAATATTAATATTTTTTTTGAATTGTTAGATTGAAAGTGATCATTTACAAAAAACAATTATTTTCATGTATTTATTGATTTGCTCAATATTAAATTTTTTTCGACATTAGCATACCTCTCCCAGTTGTTTACATTTAGAAAGTTGCAATATAAGACATTTTCAATTTTCCTTCAATGTTGGAGTTTTCAATTAATGAAGGTGCATCATATTTTTAGTTATAACTTTGAAACATTTTTGGAAACTATTATATTATATAAAAATATAATAATACAGTTTTATCCGAATATATTATTTATGAATAATTTATTGAAGACTTTTAATTTATGCTTTTTAATATTTGTAAAAAGTCATATTTTGAGATAAAAATCGTATAATCAATCAAATCAAGCACAAAATTTTTTGTTTAAAATTAAAATATTTGTATAAAAATTTCTAGAAAAAATAAATTAAAATTTTATTTAAATGTACGTGAGACGCATCTACTTGATGTTTGATAATATTTTTATTCATTCTTTTTGGTTTTATAAAAAAAAACATTGATCAAAATTGAGATATTTTAACATAAAAGAATTTGACCATGATACTATAAAATGTCCAGTTCTAGAACACTGAGCTTATCCCTGAAAATATCTGTAATACATATTATTCATAAAAGACTTAGAAGATGAGAAAAAAATCTCCATCTATTTTTAAAGGCAACATAAGAAATCTTATTCTAAAGTCATTTTCGATATACATATTCTAGTTTTTCGGAAAAAAAAAACAACAACCTTTTTCGTATATATTTAATAATTATTTAAAGATATTTATTCACATATATAACTCCCTACTTAAAGGAGTTCAAATTTATTTTAAAATTTCTTTAGAAAAAATATCTGGTAATGCATTTGTTTGAAAAAAGTTTAAAAAATGGAAATTTATACCACCATAAAATAAAGTGAACTTCCCCAGGAAATCAAACAACTATGAAATTTGGTCTTAAGTTTTCTCAATTTTGTTCAGTATTCTTATACAATGGATATGAATAAAATGAATCTGCAATAGATTATCTTATTATCTAAAAAACAAAAACAAATATTGCCGAAACAATTTTCTTAAAACATCTATTGCTCAGATTTAAAAGGTAATCTTTAGCTATTATTTTTGAAGAGAAAAAAGTGTTTAAAGATTCCAACACTTAGCTAAAAAATACTTTTACTTTTGAAATATCACTCTGCAGAACACCTAGAAATCAGATGAGAAGCCTCCTGCAGGGTGGGTGGTTCTCGCTACCCTTGAAGGTACATAAAAAGGTGGGTGTTAATCCCTTCATGACGGGATGTACTTTCTTAGGGAACCGTTGTACCGTGGCCTACTATGATCTCCCTTCGGACTCAACCACAGTTCCCCCCGGTGTTGCTGTTGTAGCTATCCGGTTATTCAGTATTTATTATCCATGTGCCTTTGGAGTTGGTCGGGCAGACAATGATATGACTTTAATTGTGAAATGTAGATGTTATTAACGTATTTTTTATTTTACTCTTCAAGAAATTATTGGCTTAATCGTTTATTAATAGTTTACTGCAAATTTTTTGCGTATTCTAAAATTAAAATTAATGAACAATATGGTAGTATCAAAAGTAATTAATACTGTTTTCGTTTGAAGAGGCTTTTTATAAGATCCCTTTTCACAAGATAACAAAAATCAACTTTAAAAAATGTCTAGGTGAAGAAATTCAAAATGCTTACAATAAATATATTTTTATACATTTTTATGTAAGATGTTTCAATAAATTTTCATTTTTTTTTTGCCAAATAGCAGGTTAAATAAATTCTGAAAATTTGACTTATTAAAATTTCATTAAAATTATCTTTAAATGGAAAAGAGGATCAAAATAATATTTTGTTCAGAACCTGAAAAGCCGGACTATAAATCTTCTCAAAAATTATCAAAACAAAAGTTCGAAATTTATCAGAAATAAATAAATAAATATTTTTAGATTTTTTAGATCTTTAAGAAATAAATGTATTTTGAGTCCTAAGTTTAATTCTAAGAAAAAAGATTATATTGTTTAAAGGTATAAATTACGAATTTAAACTGACTCAAGATCAATAAAATTAAAACCCTTTTAAAAAATTTAGAAAATAATATATATTTGTACATATTTTTAATTTTAACTGTCCTGAAGCATAAAGGATTAGTGCGATTTTTTTTTTGCTTAAAAATAGTTCGTTCGAAATAAAAGCCTTTTCGAGGAAAAAGACAGAAAAATTTATTAACAAAGTTAAATGTCTGCAATTTAGAATTCATTATATTTCAGGAAAAATAAATTCATTTCTTTATTTTTAATGGATAGGAAAGCATCTGTTGCTCAATATTAAAAAAATAATCACCTGCTTTTATTTATATAACTAAAAGGCATTTATAATAATGAGATCATCAGCTTTTATTTATATAACAAAAAGACACTCATAATAATGAGATCATCAGCTTTTATTTAAATTACCAAACGACAATTATACTAATGAAACTTGTAATAATCCAACTTTTATCCTAGCTCGCATTTTTTTATATTCTACTCGCTAATTTCCGGATAAAAATATTTTAACGAGCATGATTTTCGGAAAGCACGTCGCCATTTTTTAAAATATAGTTTCCGCGTCGCATAAGAAATAAATTAGGAACAAAATTTTTCATTTTATTTCCTAATTATTGTTTCTCATCAATTGATATTTCTTGTTATTGTAAATTCCTCTTTTCTTTCAAATTTTGCTGCATTTACTTGGAACTCTAACGATCGTTTGTAAGCTTGGAATGCGATAGGAAATCATCGTTTGCTTGTATTTATTTTCTTTTATTTCATCTGTGGAATGAATTAATAAAAAATCTATTTGTTTTAATTTTTTTTATGTTTCAGGAAGGTAATTTCATTTGTTTTAGTTCCCAGGGATTTTTTATCTTCTCTTTTGTGAGAACAAATCTTGTGATAACTTCGAGAATTTCATTTGGGACAGCGGTGACCTGGTGGTAAAGTGTCGGCTTCGGAAATGGAGGATTTCAGATTCGAGACTCAATTCTACCAAAAAACCATCGTTTAAGGGGGTCTCTTGCACGTTAAATCTGTCAGGCCAAACGTCCTCCCACTGGTGTGGTGTGGAGATTGTGGTGCCAGTTCAGGAGTCGTTCTCGTCATCTGACCATGGTTCAAAAATACGAGGTCCGTTTCAAAATAGCCCTCGTGTTGCTTTAAAATGGGACGTTAATATAACTGAACTAAATTGAACCTGATGATTTTAGTTCAAGATTGTTTCTGTAATGCTTAATATTGGAGTACAATTATTGTTGCTTTCATTTCTAACTTCTGAACTTGAATATCTTTGGTAACACAATTAACATCCATGGGATTCTGCAAGATATTAAGTCTTAAACTTCTGATTTCTAAGAGCATTCGATTTGAAGTATTTCAGAGTGGTGGCACTTCCAGGCTTCTGTTTCTGTCCCCCCCCCCCCCCGAAAAAAAGATCCCGATTCACTCTAAAATTGCAATGACAGTCAGAGCTCTTAAGGTGGCTTATTTATAAAAAAGGACACAACCTAACTATGGCTAGTAAGCAAATATATGCAATATAAAAAAGCCAGTAAGCAAATATAACAATATGCAATCTATTTGACATTATAAATACCATTCCTACAGGAGAAGCAAGAACTCATTCACTTATAAGGCTAATTTTCATATCCATATCGAGGAGCAATAAAAAATTGCTTTCTACACACTACTATAGCTTAGTATGAATGGGCAAACAAAAAGACAAAACAAGATCAGTTCAAGCAACATATGTACCCGTAAAAAAGGTACTGAATACTTTTTACAGCTAAATACTGTTAAATACACTCAAAATCGCCATTCTGATGATTATATTGCCACGTGGACATAACTCAAGTACACACAAGAAATAGAGTCAAACCAATTTATTAACTCAAACCTGAACTGAAAACTCAATGACTGAGAGATCATCAGCTTTTATATCAGCAGGAAAAGTTCCAGAATACTCTTCTGGAAAGAGTAAGATAAAGTCCAGAGCAGTTATCAGGTAAACTAAAGAAAGATTCAAAATCTTTTGGAACATGAAATAAATAAAGAAAAAAATGTGTACATAAATTCTGAATCTACTGGGATTCGAACTCATGATCTCTTCACTACTCGACCAGTGTTATGACAACCACTCGGCTATGGAGATTCAATTGTCACTTCTCACTGCTACAATATTTTTGGAGTGAAACGCTGAGAATATTCACTCATAAAAATTTGTAATATTTAAAATAGTGAGAGATCTTGCATAAGGAATCCTTAAAAGCATTTATGAACTGAGTTCAATGAATCTAATTCAATAGTAAAGAAAAAAAATCTCTTTCTGGCTATTTTAATAAATTGTCGAAATGCCTCAAATTTCAGCCTCGAATAAAAATTCGGTAGCTCTGATTCTTTGAAGCACACATTCAATTTAATTTAGAGTTGCTTAGAGTTTTCGCAATCCAGTTATTTTGAGAAGCAAGAATTTCTTTTCAATGTCTCACGAACAAAATTGAAACATTTTTAGTTCAGGCAGTAAAAAGGCTAAGCCGAATCGAATCGTTTCTATTTTCTCTATATGTTCGAAGTGTTTAAATTTTTTATCTCATTGCCAATAGGCTCTAGAGTTAATGTGCTTAGTAAAAATGTGAATGCACTTCAAAAAATTTACCTTATCAGAAGTTATTTCAGTATATTTACAATTGATTTCAATAAAAATGTATTAACTAAATTCTAAGTTACAAAATAAAGAATTTTCCTTAAGAATTTGTCCTTTTTTTTTTTTTTTTTTTTGCTAAAGTTTTAAAACGTTGGCAGAAACTTATCCTTTCTTTTATCTCAATTAGATTTTTGTCTCTTAAAAGCTTCTCCGGTACATTATGTTTTAGTTTTAAATTTCTATAAGCACATAACTCATATTATCATAGAATCCTTATTAATTACCTTTCTAATTTGTTGTCCACTTAACGCGCCGGTACTGGTGAAATTTTATTTTAATTTTAAAGGAAATAAGTTCTTGTAGAATGAAACTGAATTTAAAATAAAAATTTAATTTATATGTTAAAATATCAGTATCATCGAAGAGGTTATTTTTTAAACTTCAGTATGTCGTAAAAATTATTTTACTGTAATTGTTTCTGAAGTTATAGCAGAAAAATGGAGAAATTTTGTCTAATTTTTATTTAATGAAATTCTACGATATCTGAAAATGTTTAAAAGGTCGATTTTCTCTAAAAATGACATTTTTCAAAAAACTCTTTTGTTGGATACAGCAATCTTTTAGCTATCCAAAACAGGTTCGCTTTTGTCTCTACGTTAATTAGAAGTCAAAATTTTGATATTTTTGTAATGATTAGTAAACCGGAAATGGACATTTAAATAATATGAAGACACGATTTGAAGGGCCAAAAACTTGTTGAAATTTTTATAAACACAAATATAGTTTTAAATATAGAAATGTTTTGCACAGAAAAATATAAAATGTGAATTAGAATTTAATGATGTTTTGTAGAAATTTTTACCTCAAGATGCCTTTGTTGAGCTCCAAATCTTCAGATTAGGGATATTTATGCCTGTAATACATTTTAACGAAATTTTTATAGGTTTACTAAATATCCTTAAACTTGTTAGAGTGTATCCTTGGGTAAATTCAGTTAAATTCTTTTCTGAGTTAAAAAAAATAATAAAGGAATTTACGCAACAATCAAAGCAAAATGCAAAAATTGCCAGAAAAAGAGGTGAAATGATTAAAAAGGAAAATTATTAAATGATGAGACGAAAAAGGTATAACTATAAACTTGGTTAATTTTAAGTATGTACACCCATGATTAATTATTAAAACGCTACTATGTACTTTAAATGCATTTTTGTCAAAATTGATTTTAACTCATTCGTTTCTCGGTTCGAATTGAGTAACTCAAAATATAATTATTATAATACTATGAAATTTGTCTTCATACTATTTTCTAGGGAAAGAACAAAAAGAATTTAGATCGAGTGAATAGTTTTTAATTTAAAGTCTATTGTTTGAATAATAATGTCATAAATTTATTAAAATTTCATGATAAATCTTCGATTGGTTGGTTATAAAACTTCTATTTATAATTAGAATCATATGATTGTTATTCATTCCCTAAAGGAAACTATGTAGTTTATTTTGATTTAAGTTTTGTTAGAATGAGAATAATAGTTTTTGATGTAGCCAATCTGAAGTTTTTAAAGAATTTGCTTAAACTTATGCTGTTAAATGCCATTTTTTCAAAAAGTGTTATTTCAAATATTGGCATCCTATTATTAATTTTGAATAGTCTTAAACTCAAAAATATGGTTAAAATATGTCTACACCATGTTTTTCTAAAAAAGTGCTCCGAACGTGTTTGGATACTTCACAAATTCAAATAAATCACCCCGAATAAATCCCTTTCCCACCTCCAACATGAGCCAGATGTGGCATCTGT
>JAPMOQ010001714.1:923721-945072 GCA_026543055.1 Argiope trifasciata | reverse complement strand
GCGCGAATCCATGTGTTGTGAGAATACTTATGATACTTTTTTTTCTTGTTGCCCTTTCCAGCAATAAAATATTAACAAACTGGACCTGGACGCATGTGGATGAGGTTCCTCGAAAAAATCGGCTGCATCCTTCGGGCGAAGTATTTGAAATTAGGATTTTCGCTTCTCAAAACACGCGGTGCAGACACGTGAGTGTAGGGTTGCCACGCGGCTCTACTTATCGCCCGTTTTTTAAATGCCATTAACCCTTACAAATCCAACAAAAGTGTCAATGAAGAAATGTTTCATTTAAAAAATTAGAAACTGAAGAGAATATAAAGTTGAAATACTTTGAAGCATTTAGTTTTTAAACTATATTGATAAGGTTTAATGTTGGGTATGCAGATGGTTTTGCTAATAACAATTGAATAGCAGACGATAATTTTTTCTCGTCTCTTATTTCGAGCGACTAAAAAGAACCTTATATCTGGATAGATTTTTTCCTGTTTATCATATCCACTGAATTAAATATGTTTATACGTCTCACAATTTAGCAACAATATCTTATTTGTATACAAGTTTCATTTTTATGATGAAAAAATAATGATACAGGGAATTAAATTCTGTGCAATTGGTTACTGGTTTGATTCAACTGAAATATTTATATTAACAAGACAATAAAGGGGGGATTTCATCAATTGTATTTTGATATTGCTAAATTTGTTTACTTTTCAAATTCTGGTGAAAATGAGATAATCCTCTATACTTCTTTTTTATAGTAAAAAAAGTAGTAAAAAAATATCAACATTATCTAACTAACGTTTATTAAATTACAGAAAAAGAAATGATGTTTATGAATATGATAATACAAAATTATATAAAACTACTCTTTCATTTACATAGAGTATTTTATAATACACATTTTAATAGTTTAAAAAGATATTCATGTAAAACATTAATTTTGGATAACAATTTAACAAAAAGATACATTATGCAATAAGAAAAGTCAACAAAAAAAGGTAAACAATGTATACATAACTATCTTAGTCCATGAACATATAAAAATAATTATACGGAAGTCGTTAAAAAAACTGTATATGATAATTGATTTAGTAATTTCCTGATATAATGATAATTTTTGAATGGTACTGCTAAACGCGATTTGGAATCATATTACAAATATATTGAATACCTTTTTTACACAATCTTTAAAGATTATTTATGTAATATAAAAACAAAATAGAACAGTAAAAATATTTTCGTCTTATTCTATGAATTATAAACATATAAACATATGAATTATAAACATGTTAAAATTGTTCTTTGCACTTCGATTTAAAAATAAAATCATGAAGTTGTATTTTGCAGAAATAAATTAGATTTGTATGCTAATTCAGCTTTTAATCATTTTGAACTCTCTTGCCTTGATTATCGATTAAATAAAACTTTAATGAAAAAATATAAGTAAAAAATAAAAAGATATTTATAATCGTAGAAGCACTAAATATGAAAAGAACTAGAGGCATAGTAATTTTGGGAACATTAATAAATGATATAGTGTTTTTACTATAATGAAATTAACTTCCGTTTTTAACTTTTATCCAAGGCAAAAGAAGATAATAAAATATTTTTTTTTAACTGAAAACGATTAAATTTGCTTATATTATCCTTAGTATAAATTCCATATTACTTATTTTTTGTAACTACTATAAATGTCTGAAATGAACTCCAATGGAATTGGAAAAAATTTTGTTTGAAAATATAGAAATTTCATTGATTTTTTTTTCTTTTATTAATCATTAAACGATAGTAATTGAATATGGGCAAATAATTTTTTTTCAAGAGAAAGTTGTTTTCATGAAGTGATTTTCATCCATTAAATACTCTATTTAATTTTTTAAGAACAATTTGAAAACTGATTAAGGAAATTTGAAGTAAAAAAAAATTAGAATTTTTACGTTATTTTTCGCGAAATTTAATATATTTCTTATATTTCGAATCAATCGTTGAAGAAAAATAATTAGAGCAAAAAATATATAATTAAATTATTGGATATCTATCAGAAAAAGTTTCGAATGTCTGATATAAATAAAACGTGTGATCTAAATTCTTGATACATTTTAGAACAAGCACTTGATCTAATTTTGAAACGAATTTCGGTTACTTTGGACTTTGCAATAATGTTTCTTTTATTTTAATCTTTACATCACTATTTACATTTTAAAATAGTGTGAAATTTTAATTTACATATTGATTTTCATTAATAGATATAAATTTCCTCGGACAAAAAATCGTATCGATATTCAACAATTGATATCGATCGTTGATAGGATATGCTCAAATCGATACTACTCCTAAATAATCAAACTTAAACGTAAACATCCATAAGATAATTTTCGAATTACTATCTATTTCACTTACTGAAATGAAATAGTGTTTTTGTATCATGGTTTGCGGGTACATTGTACTTATGTTTGATAGAAACAAATTCTTTAAGCGGAGAAATTACCTTGAAATCTTGGTGTCAGAGTTACAATAATTTTTGCAGTATGATGTTGCTTTAAAACCTTCGTTAAGATGCAATGTTTAATGTAAATATAATATATGCAAATATAATAACGTAATGTAAATATAATAATGCATCATAACGAATTTCACTGAGGTGATAAAGGGACTAAGGAGAAGGATTGTTGTAGTATAACGAAGGATTCATTCATTAAGGAATACTTCATTTTATAAGTAAGGATAAGAATTTTCATAGTATAATGAAGGATAAGGATTTTCGTTTCATGAAGGATTGATTCAATAAGTGAGGCTTCATTATATTCCGAAGATACAAAGAGCATCATATTGGTCGACATATTTCGGCAGGAAAACACACTCTCTAATTCTTCCTATAAGCTGTGCGATAAGCCCCAAAAATTAAAATGGAGAGCATTATTTTGCATATTTCAAGTGAAGATAAATTGAATGCATAGGATTATTTGGATCAAAACTTGATCAATCGTCTGACCGTCTCTCTATGAACCTGAATTTTATTATTTTTAAGGAAAATAATTAATTCTATAAAAAGTTATCGTGGTTCATATACATAGAATTTTATAGAATGGTTTCTTTAAGAATTTTTTTCTTAGTTAAATATATTTTTCTTATTTTCAAACTTAAGCAAGAAAAAAAATCTTTTAACGAATGAATTGTTCTGAATGTCAACAAGTATTCATGGTGTCTGTAGTTGATGGTTGATTTGAGCAGTAACAATAAAATAGCGTGAAATTAAAAGATTTCCCAAAACATTCCCTTTCGGCAATAAATATATATTTTATTAAATACTCCTTCTCTCTATTTTAAACAATCATTCGATGTTTTTCATCACAGCGATTTAATACTCTACTAAATAAACTACAGCTAAAGAAGCGCTGTTATCACTTATTGTTGGATATTTTCTTGAATAAATTCTATATATGAATATTTACTAGAAATCTCTTTAAATTATTAAGGTTTGGAGTTATTCACACTATTTTATTGTTGAATGTGGTATTATATACATAAGGATAGATAAATACTTTTTTGAATAAAAAGAAACATTATTTATAAATTATTTATGCAAAATTTTGCATAAATAATGCAGAAAAAGAATAATTTTTATTCATTTTCTGTAATAAATTTCAAAACATTTTTGTCCGTTTGAATATTAAGAGGCGAAAAAAGTAATATATGATCAGAAGGATAAATGAAAAATGTTCGTGGATTTTACTATATTCATTCGATTGTAATAGCAATATCTTTATTGGAATGAATTTCCAATAAATCTCACTAAATTGAATCATTAAATCCTTTTCCCAGAAACCTCACAGAAATTTATTTCATTCATATCATTTCAACAAATAAAAAGCCGATCATTTTTGGAGTCATAAACTTAATTATTCACCAACATATCAACCAGAGCTGCAACAAAGAATATACGTTTTATTTAAAAAAAAATTCAAATTTTAAAATCGTTGCTTATTAGAAAATAGCGATTTATAAGACAGGAGATTTATTCAAATTTATTATGGATTCTACAATTCTTCAAATTAAATTTACATTATTTTTATAGACGTATAAAAATATTTATCCTAAAATAAACTAATTTAAATAAAATCAGACGATTATTATTTTATTCACTTGTGACTAGTTTTTCTTCTCAGTTTTCCTGATAGATTTGTATTTACAAAATCAAAGAAAAATTTATCTTTACGTATATAGGTTTCTATTTTTTAAAGAAATCATTAAATAAAATAATTAATTGCGAATTTTCTTTGTTATAAAGCTTTTTTAAATAATAAAGATAACTATAGGAAATTGTAAAACTCGAACAAATTATGTTCAAAAGTGTACTTTAGTATTTAATATATCACCCAATTTAATTATATCGTACTTTAAAGAACGAAAAAATTCGTTTTCAGATTTATAACCTTCCATGAAATTATTTTTTTATTTCCACAGAATACATTTTAGTTCTTTCTGTTTATATATCAATTATTAAGATATAAATACAAATATCAATAAAAAATAATTTAAAGACAGTTATTTTAATATTAGCAAGATAAAGAATAAACATAAAAATTTGTAATTGTGTTTCTAAAAAAATGTAATGTATTGCTTAAAGAGATTAAGTTTCTTCGAGTACAATTACAGAAGTATTGCCGAAAATTCTTTTTTTAAACTGTATTACTCAACGAATAAAAGTTTTGGTTACTGTTTCGCACAAATTAATGAAATGAATCCATGTGATGCCACAATTTCGTGGTAAACGATATTACATTTGTCATTTGATTGCATGCTATCGCTTTTTTTCCCCACATAGTGTATTGAGCTTCAAAACTGAAGAAACTGACAAATGATACGACTTTCCTAATTTATTTTATAGTAATTATTTAACTATGCGTATTGGGGAAAATATGTGATATAAATCTATGAGCTATATCGAATTAAAAATGATATCGATTTTTTTTTTCGAACAAGAGAAAAGGATTTTTAAACAAAAATAAATTTTGGCATCTTTAAGAAACTTCAAATGTCGAAAAATATTTCCAAATTTAACTCTTATACCGATTTTCACCCATACAGATATGAAAATATTTTAAATTCCTAAAGAATATATTTTCATATATTTGCGTATCAAAATCTTTATTTTAGTACAGTCGGTTCGAATTTTGGGTATAAATCGTAACCGTGAAGAAAAAAATAATATCGTATGCAAACACTAATTCAAAACTTAAAAGAGTATGTCTAAATTATTGATTGATACATTTCAAAGGTGCGAGAATTATAACAAGCCCTGTTGTAAGAAATAATAAAATAATAATAAATTGATCATCAATTTACATGAACAAGATTTAGAATCGGGATTCTAACCAATTCGGGAAAAAATAGCAATACAATTTTTAGCATTAAAGAATCTTTAGATTTAGCTTAAATTCAAATTAAAACTTGAAAATCATTTGATTGAAGATTAAAACAATAAATTTGAAATTAGAAAAGAAAAAAAAATTAAAATTTCTTAACAAAATATTCTTATCGTATTTCTGTCTTTCAGTATGTATAAGAATTGCATTTAAAATATATGTGATTAAAAGATTTCTTAAGGATGGTCAATGACCTCCGAAGACTAAGATGACCGTCTTGGAGTGTCTAAACAATACAGAATTCCAAATATAGATGGCGTTGCACTTCTTTAGATATTTCATGAACGAATGGAATGGTCAATTTTTCAATCTTATCCAAGTATTTCTCTAGCAATTTGTTTTTCTTAATTACGCACATAAAATAAATAAGTGAAATTTTTGAAGCAAAAAATATTGTTTACTCACGTTTGAAGAGCTAAAGATTAACAGAGTAGTTTTCGTCACTTGATTTCTTTTAAGAATGAAAGAAGAATGTTAACGAATGGAAAACATACTAGTTGTGTTACATATTTTGCAAAATATTTCACATCATTTCATGGTGTGGAATAACTTTTTTTTTCTTAGAACTAAAAATAATATCTGACTGTTTTATTTTCTCTAATATATATCATTATGTTTTACCTTTATACATGTATGTATGACCTCTGATAACTTCTGCTTTTGAAAAAAATACTTTAATGCATAGTAAAAAACTGAATGACATAATAGTTCCTCTATTAAATCATGTATCCTAAACAATCCTCTATACCAAAGAAACAAGTTTTCCCATTATTTCGAGGGCAAAATTTTATCCATTTTTTTTTTTTTTTTGCTTAAATTCATATTTAAAACCATTTGTAAAATTGAACGAATCGATTTGAGGAATATTCTATACATATTCTATTGAGCTTTGAAAAATTAAAATGTGTATGGTTTTTGATTTATAGCACATAATCTATCAATATCAATGTTTACTATTCAAAAAATTTCGATCAAAATCAAATTTAAAATTGACATATTGATCAAAATCAATAAAATTTGATTTTGATCAATTATATTGATCAAAATCAATAAAACTTGATTTTGATCAATATAATTACAAACGAATTTTTAATCGTAAGGGTCTTTGAATTATATGCTCTCAAAGATATATTTAAATTATTATATTCGCTACAAATAACGAATTATTATTAGTTTTTTTTAATGAATGAACTTGTAAGACACTTTTATGAAAATTATAGACAATTATTTTTCCAGATTTATAAGTAAATCTGTTGATATTCAACATATAAAATGATTATGACTCTTTTTTGCATTAATAATTTGTTTAAAAAAATTCTAAAATAATAGGAAACTAATTTTACTATTTTAATCCAAATTATGTATAACTCATTTTCTCTCTCACACACACTTTTAACATTAAAAAAATAACTTGAACTAAACTAAAAATAACATGCCAGAAAAATAAACTCTTTATGTACTCAAATACGACGAAATGAAATTTAAAAACAGATTTTCTGCTTTTTAAACTTACGATTTTTTAAGAACAAAGGAGACTTATTTTTCTATACGTACCAAATTTCACTTCCAATTTATCTCACATAAACACACACACATTCAAGCACTCATCCATTTTCTCGAAATAAACACACACAAAAACTCAATTTTAATTTCAGAAATGACTGTCGAATATCTTTGATGAAACTGATGTATGTAAAATAGTTACCTTTTACTCAAACCTCAACTTGAAGAACAACTAAAGATTTGATTCAATCGTAGCGCCATCTAGTGTTTAACAAAAATAAAAATTTATGTTGGAAAGAAAAACTCATTTTTTAAATAAAAATTAGTAGCTTTTTTTATCCAATTAATTGTTTGGAAACTACTTATAATACGATAGATTAAATTAGGAATATTTAAATACAAAGTAAAACTTTATTATGGTTACTCTACCTTAAATTTTTTTGATGAACTAAGTGCAGCTGAAGTTTTATTTTTAGTAAATTGAGTTTAGTAAAGAGAACACTGCTTTGAAAAGATTTTTTTAATTATTCAAATAATCTCGGATGTTAATTCGAAATTTTTATTTGTTCTATGATATCCATTCGAATATTTCGGAATACCATTTTTACTTTTCCTGTAATTCTTTCAATACAAATCATTCACAAGTTTGGAATATTCTTAAAAAATATTTTTGGAAATTCTGTTTTACATAATTCTTACATAGGAAGAATAAATTTTCTCTCATATAATTAATTCTTTCAAACCCTGATGTTTTTGAAAGAAAAAAAATCGAATTTTTTGCGTTTTAATTATTTTGAATGCACATTTTTTTTTAACAGTTGAAAAATAATTATTATTTTAAATTCGATATTTTTAATACATTTCTTCAGGGGATTTATCTATCGGTTTTAAATAATAGTAGAGTTTTTAAATAGAATATTTATTAAATTATGCTTTAAATTATTTAAATGTTCTTTTTTCTTAGTTTTAAATGAAAATTTTCAATAATACCTAAACACAGCTAATTTTAAATTTTTCTCGTTAAAACGAAAAGAAGGCACTTTGAATTCCTATTCTAAAAACAATAACAAATAAAAGTCCGGGTCAAAACTGGGTAGTGGCGATTTCTCCAGAAAGTTCCTTACATCGATTTCCACCCCCGGTGGAAGCCTTATTGCTCGTGCGGCAACCCTTCTCAGGGAAGCACGTGATAATGCAGCACAAACCACGTGTCCACGTGCCGACGTCACAGCACCGGTATCGACCATCTGTCTGTCTGTCAGAGGGGATGCTCCGGATAGAAATTACTCACTTCTGGAACATTCCTCTGAGGTGTATAAAAGTGGGATGCTGATCCGTGCAGGTCATGATTTGAACAGAAGCGATCTTGAGCATCTGTTTGCCTTCTCTACTCAGCTCTCTCACTCGTTCATTATCGTTTGGTCGAAGCTTGTCGGCTTTCTCTGCATTGCTTGGTAAGAATTCCCATTCCACCTCAAACGATTTTAATTACGCTGTTAAACATTTAACTATGCCCGTGCAAATATATTCCAGTGTTTTATAGATTGCTTGTTTTTGAGGTATTTTTTTCTAGATTTTTTGGGCAGTTTCAATTTAATTAATTATCAAGTATTTTATTTTGATGCTTTTGATTTAGATTTTTTTCTATTGTTTTTATGCTGTTTTTTACTAACGCTTTTACCTTAAAAGCGTTACTAATGCGTTTACCTTAGGCTAATTTTTAATTAAAATTTTTAAACCCTCATGTTAATTGCTTGCCTAGCTTGATTTTATCATCTATTGGTAATTTTTTTTCTTCGATTGCGTTGTATTTAATTGTTTTCCTCTTCCGTGATCATTGGTAAAATTTGATTCGTTTCTAAACTTTTTAATAGGTTTATCACCCGCTTTATTATTTTTACAGGGTTCTTTGGTTTAGTTTTCCCATAAAATTTCGATTGAATCAGTTAAAATATGTATCGTAATCAAAAATTAAAAATGAAATATTTTAGTGTTTTTAAACTTAATATTACAAATGGATTTCTTATTTATCATTTTTTCCTAAAACACATAAATTCAAATTTTCAAAATACTTAGACACTGACAATGGTGTGCCAATGATAATATTTTGTAGAACACCTTGTTATAGATATTTTTACAAGTAAAATTTGTAATAAAATGTGACTACTTGTTTAAAAAAAAATCTCCTTGAAAATTAATAAATTAATCACCAAACAAATCATTGTTTCTCTGTTTTGCATAATTATATGTAAAAATTCTTAGAAAACGCTCTTAAGCAATTCATAGTGATTTTATAAAAAAAAATTAAATAAAATTGCAATATTTTGTTAAAAAAAACTAACCTAATTCTTTTTAAAAACCAATTTTATTCAGTCATTAAATTAAAAACGCATTTTTCAACGCTAGTAGTATTTTAAACAAATGAGTGGAAAACGGTTTGTTCAGAGTTAATGTTACTTCGAAATCGTTTGCGAAATGATCAGGAATGCTGTAAAACGATCTATTCTGCCAAACGACAGTGCGCGTAGAGTAACAACTTTTAATGCTTCTACTCACTTCTTCCATAACTAGTACCTTAATCAATTCATTTATTTACGTATTTTTTGGTTATAGGTCATATATATAATGTTTTTCGATGATTAAAAAATTAATTATTTATTTTTCATTGGCAGTTTTCACTGTTCTTTTATTTCAAAGTTAAAATACTGTACTTGTTTGTAAATTAAATAATTTAAATCTAATATTTATAAGCAATCTTTCACTGATAAATTAAGAATTTTAATAAAATCTTAGTTCTAATATTTTCTTAATTTTAAATGATGATAATAAAAGAGAATATAAACTCCTCTTTTACTATTATTGAGAGTAGAATACTTGTTTAAAAATAAATAATAATCAGTAGTAAGTAGAAAGTAGTAAGTAGAATAATAAGTAAAATAATAGGTAGTAAGTAGAATAAGTAGAAAAGTTAATTTTTGAAAATTTTTACTGTTTCATTTGAAAATTAGCAAAGTATTTTATTCATAATAAGTATTTTATGTTTAGAAGCAAAAGAATGTTGTTAATTATAAATATTTATTTCTTATCAAAGATTTATTTTTCTAAAGATCATATTGATTTAATTCATTAAATGCAATTAACTTTTTTAATTATTTATTAAAGTATAATAAATTTTTTTTTCTTTAATAGAATTATCGATTACACTTCAGAGTATCATCGTTATCGAGTTACTTTGATCTTCTTTCTCATAGAGAAGAAATCTCCACTTCTACATTTTAAAGCATCTACCGTGTGATATTGTATTATTTTGATCGGTGTTTTCTCTGCCAAATCTCTACAAAATGTGTGATCTCATTGAAGTACAGAGCCCAAACACTCGATACACTGACAAGTACATCGAGGCTGATTACAAGTATGACACAACTATAGTAAAGAAGGAAAAAGGTATTCTCAAGGTAAGTTGAAAATATGTTATATCATTTAAAATAATTCTCTAAACTTCATGTCATAAAACTGTATAATATGCATATTCTTAAATGTCATTTAACAAAAGCACTTTTCAATATCATAATATTTTGTAAAACTTGATCCTTATAAAGAATCATTTTATAAGGAAAAATGAAACAGATAATTTAATTTTTCTTTTTTTAATAATTTCTCTTTTTTTAATAATATAATTTTATTCAAAATAATTCTAAGAATTACTTAAATACTTCATGAAATTACATTTCTTTAAACAATTTTATAATATCGTCTGCCTTGAAAATATTTATAAAAAAGAATTGAAACTTTGCTATATATTATATACAATGATGAATGTAGGATATATTAAACTGTTTAAAATAATCATAATCTTTCTTTTTCAAAAATGTTCATCCTCCTAATCGTTTATTATTTTTTGTTGCTAATATTATAATAATAAAAATTAAGCTCCTAGTCTAACTGTTAGACACAGCAATAAATAATCGAGTGATTTTAAATTTCTGAATCTTTTTAAAATTAGATTCATGATTAAAATAAAATATCTTTTTAAAAAAATTATTTGAATATGATATATTGAATTTGTCAGTGAATGGTATTTTACAAAAAGATTTAACTAATTCTATTCGAATGATTCTTTGAAATCAATGTATATTAATGAAAACTCTTCATTCTTTTCAAACGATTTATCATATGCCAGTACCTTTCAACTGACAGTCGATAATTTTAAACCTTTTAAATTTCTCTACTTAGATTCAGGATTAAAACAAAATACTATTTTACAAACATTTAAAAAAGAGATGCAAAATTCGTCAATGAACAGTATTTTACAAAAAGATTTAACTAATTCTATTGTAATGATTCTTCCAAAATCTTATTTATGTATGAAAATGTTTCATTATTTTTACATGATTTATCGTACGTCAGTAACTTTCAACTAACAGTCAATAACTTAAAAATGCTAAATTTCTTAAATTAGATTCATCATTAAAACAAAATCTTATTTTTTAAAAAACATTTTAATATGATATACTAAATTTGTTAATGCATAATATTTTCCAAAAAGATCTAAATAACTTTATTTTACGATGTTCTTAACCAGTTTCTTAACTCTATTCTTTGAAAACAAATTTTTGTATGGAAATACTATATTCTTTTTCACATGATTTATCTATCGTCAGTGTAAAAAACTAAATAAAGAAACTATCATAATTCGAATAGTGTTTTTATTGGTGAATGAACTATTGGATGCCTTCCAATGTCTGACGTAGTTTTACTACAATGTTTACTTTTGGTTTGTTCATTTAGGTCATTCCTAGGACTACTCGGGTACAATTCCGCACATCCAAGCATGTACCAAAATTGGGAGTGATGTTAGTTGGCTGGGGTGGAAACAATGGATCAACTGTGACCGCAGCTGTTTTGGCCAACAAACATAACATCACATGGCGAACAAAGGAGGGTGTAATGGTAAGTATTTATTCATGAACATTTCCGTTTTCTATTTGAATTAGAATTCATTAAAAAAATTGATCTTAGCTATAGTAATTAAAAGAATTATATAACATGGTAATTGCAAAATATTAACTGTAGATTTCTTTTAATGCAAAAAATACCAAGTCGATAAATATTGGCAAACAAGGGAAGTTTGTTTATTGATTCTATTGTTTAAAATTTAATGGCGTGAAATATAGTACCATAAATAAATCATGGCATGAAATATAAATTAATATTTTTATATCATAAATAAATTATGACATGTCATATAAATGAATATTTTTTATATCATAAGTTATATCATTATTATATTATAAGTAATAGTAGCAAAATTTTGTATATACTTTTTATAGCTCTTGTTTGAAAGTTTAATTTTAAGAAAAATTCAAAAAGTAAAATATCTACGGCTTTAGTAAAACATTTGGTAGTATAAGATATTTGTTCTTAATTAATACTTGAGATTTATAAGAAATTTACATAGAAAACTATATAGAATGAAAAAATATTAATATTATAAATTAAATATAAAATATAATCATTATTATATATAGTATAAGATATTTGTTCTTAATTAATACTTGAGATTCATAAGAAATTTACATAGAAAAATATATAGAATGAAAAAAAAATATAATGTGATCTAAATATAAAATACGATCATTAATGAATTTTAGTACTTAAAACATCGACATAAAATATTTAGTATTTAAAAAAAAATAGAAATTTTAAATTTTAAATTCAAATTAAATTAATGTAGTTTAAGGACATGGTAGATTACTTTAGTAATTAGAATGCGATATTATTAACTGTAGAATACCCTAATTTCTTACTAAAATAATTCACAAATTTAATATCATTAAAAATTATAGTTTAATTTGAATCTTATTAAAAAGTAGCGGAGTTTTTTCAAATAATTAGATGAAAAATGTGATAAATATAATCAATATATAATATTAAATCATTCTTAAAATACAACGATAATTAAGGGAAATATTTTTTAAATATTTAATTTATATATAATAACATTTTAATCCAACATATGAAATTAATGCAAAATAGCATTTCAATTTCCATTAAACTATTTCAATTAAAATGATGAAATTATTTTATTTATATTCTTTTAACAGAAACCTAACTATTTTGGATCACTGCTCCAAGCCGGTACCACTCGACTTGGTACATCTGAAACTACCGGAGACTTGCACATTCCATTCAAAGACATGCTCCCTCTAGTCAACCCTAATGACATCGTATTCGGCGGCTGGGACATTTCCTCGCAAAATTTGGCGGACTCCATGGAACGGGCCCAAGTGCTAGACTATGATCTTCAGAGGCAGTTGAGACCCATGATGGAGAAAATGAAACCACTGCCAGCTATCTACGATAAAGACTTCATTGCCGCCAATCAAGAATCCCGAGCTGACAATGTCATTACTGGCACCAAATGGGAACAAGTAGAACAGGTACTTAGTGTTTGGAATCACTCTCCTTTCTTTCCACTTTGGCTTCCTTTCTCTTGGAAAGATGCCAAGTATTATGTCATTGACCGCGCGGCGAAAGGCTGGCGCTTTGGCTCTGTTACAGAAATCGGAAAATTATTTTTGTTATATGTCTGACCTTCAATTGTGGGTTAGTGCAATGAAAGTTGTTTATTTCTTTTTTTAAAGAAACTTTTACATTTTGTTTTTGTTTTAAATATAAGTAGGAAATTTTAATAACGTAACTGACAACTTTTAACATTTAAATTTGTTCTAATTGATTCTCATCTAGCTGAAATTACAATCCATGTAATTATTTAGACTTCAGTCAAATTTAAAATAAATTATTTAAATTGATTATTAATTTTTTTAAATACTGATAGAAAATAATTCAGAAAACAAGCAATATAAAAAAATTAATTCAATCCCTACTCAGGTCAACACATAATTTTTTTTATTTTAATTACTTTTAATTAAATAATTATAAAAAAAAATCAAAACATTATTGATTTTTGCGAGAATTGAATTGAAATCGCTTTCTTCACCTTCACTTGAAAATTACTGAAATCTTTGCATTTTACTGATTGAGCTACTGTCTGTTAATTCAATCTTCATTACAAATTGCTAAAACTATTTAAAGTATTAAAAATTAATTTAATTTAATTAATGAATTATTATTTGCAAAATAAACTGTATTAACATTGAGTATCATCCACTATAAGTTTTAAAAAAAGTATTTTAACTTGAATGGAGGAATTAAAAGTATTTTTATTGATTGAAAATTTGAACTCTTTCTCTTTCTCTCTATATATATTTATAGGGAGAGTGGGAACTAATAGAAGGAATTGAATAAATTTATTAAATAATGTTTTATATCAAATTTCAATATTTTGCTTTAAACTATAAATGTTTCCTTTTAAATTTTTATATTAAATTTTAATATTTCCCTTTTAACTATAAATGCCCCCTTTTAAATTTAACTTGATTAAATATTTTCCTAAACTTTGATATCAATATACCACACAGAAAAAAAAATTATTTAAAAATCTTTTATTCGAAAATTAAACAACCTGTTAGCTGTGTGATTTAAAATATATAAAATTGCAAGATAAATTTTTTTTTATTAAGTATAAATTTTAAAAAGTAATTCTAATTTTCCTTTGAAAATGCACTTTCAATTGTGTATGAAGCATATTTTTAATTCAGTGTAAAGTTAGACAAATAATTTCATTTATAATAAAAGAGCAAACTGATATTTTGATTATTGAAAAATTTAACTTTAATCTGGATGCCATTTGGTTGTGATGTGACAATCGAAACACAATTTTTTCTTTTAATTGTTGAAATAGATTTCTCAATGAATTTTTATTAATTTAATATTATTTCTAGCACAGATGAAATGCCTTAATGAATTTCATATCTTCTTTTAACAGATCCGCAAACACATTCGAGAATTCAAGGAAAAGAATCAAGTTGGCAAAGTTATTATCCTATGGACGGCCAACACTGAACGATTCTGTGACGTCAGAGAAGGATTGAATGACACCAGTGCTAACCTGATGAAATCCATCAAAGAGAATGCATCGGAAGTCTCTCCGTCTACACTCTACGCCGTGGCCAGCATACTAGAAGACGTAAGTGTAAAATTTGACTTTTAATAATTTATTTTATATTTCTAGCCATTACTATATAAAATTATCATTTTAAAAATATTTACTTAATTTCGATTTCATTCAATTACAGTGTGCCTATATCAATGGATCCCCGCAGAACACTTTTGTGCCAGGTGTGATCGAGATGGCTGAGAAAAACAATGTGATGATTGGTGGAGATGACTTCAAATCAGGACAGACCAAATTCAAATCAGTCTTGGTTGACTTCCTTATTGGGGCTGGCATTAAACCAGTTTCTGTTGTGAGTTACAATCACCTTGGCAACAATGATGGCAAGAATCTATCAGCACCTCAGCAGTTCCGATCCAAAGAGATCTCCAAGAGCAATGTTGTGGACGACATGGTGGCTTCCAACTCAGTACTATATGCTCCAGGAGAAAAACCAGACCATTGCGTAAGTATATTTTCTATGTTACTGGTAACTTTCATCCATCAAGTGATTTTAACTTACTAGGTAATTTTTAATTGGGTTTTTTATATAAGCGTAATTTTCAGTAATTTAAAGTACCAGAATATTTGCTATTTATGCCTATACACTTTATTATGATTGAAAAATATAAATTAATAAAACTGCTTATTAAATATTTTAGTATAAAGGAATTTTTGATTTGAAGGAAAATTTTTGATATAAAGGAATTCTTGTAAATTTCTTTGAAATACTATCTACAAATGAATGATTCTAATTATGAAAATACAAAGTGCATTAGGCTTTTGTGATCCTTTGATCAAATTTATGAGAAATTATTTTATTTCACTTAAAGGTTGTCATCAAATACGTTCCATACGTTAAAGATAGCAAACGAGCGCTTGATGAATACACTTCTGAAATCATGATGAATGGCAAGAACACCATTGTGGTACACAACACTTGCGAAGACTCCCTTCTGGCAGCCCCCATCATCCTGGATCTCATTGTCCTGACAGAGCTATGCCAGAGGATCTCCTTCCGTGTCCTGAACAGCTCAGAAACCAGATTCCAGCCTTTCAACTCTGTCCTGTCTGTCCTGAGCTATCTATGCAAGGCACCCCTTGTTCCTAAGGGCGCACCTGTAGTAAATGCTCTTGCTCGACAGAGGGCTTGCATCGAAAATCTCTTCAGAGGATGTCTTGGACTGCCACCAGTCAACCACTTAGACCTAGAGCACAAGCTCAGTGATCCAGCAGCTTGGTGCACTGAACAGCCAGAGAAAATCCAGGAAAAAATCCATATCCGTCCAGATGCTGATGCAGTCAATGGTTTCATCAAGAGCAAGCACGAAGCTGCTTTTCTTACTGGACGCATTGCTGAGGATATTGTCCTTAAAGGACTTCAGTAATATATTCATTTTTCCACTCTTTAACAATTGCCTAGTTTATGTAATTAGGGCGTATTATGTATCTCTTTTTGTAGTTATCATTGTATCTGTCCGTGACCAAGCCTCGTAAAGATTTTTTAAAAAAGAAACTGAAAATGATAGACTCGTTTTCGAATTCTTCGTGAAATGTAATTTATAGGTTTAAGTTGACACAAATACTTGAAATTAATAAAATATAATATTAGATAATATTCAAAGGCCCAATTTTTGCTAGAAATCCAATCAGTATTTAACTACTGGTCGAAATTTTGTAGACGCACATAATCTTAGTAAACGCACATCAACATTGTGTTCACAAGAGTGCATGTAATTACGAACTGACTTGGTCATTGCAATATTTATCTTTTATGTATATTTTGTCATGCTTTATTTTTTAAATTTTGCATTAATTATTTTCATTCGAGTGCTGGTGTTATGTTCCTAGTCAAACATCTGCATTCAGCAAGGAACTTTATCTCAATTTAATCAGACACTGCATTAAGTGATAGAAGGTGGAGCTTAGAAATTTTAAACACTTAAATAAATAATGTCAAAGAGAGAATATTTTCCTACTTGAAGGTGTACAAATCATAGCAAACTCTATCAAGCCAATAGGAAATCAGATCATATTCTCTAAAAGTTATAATATCACCACTATTGTGCAATATATTTCATGCTAAATTATAATGTTTTGAAAGAACTGATTGTGAACCATGCTACATCTTGGTGTACTTATATATGTACATAGAAAAAAGTTTTAGAATTCATATTATGTATGATATGGCTGGAACATATTGTTATGTTTATATGAAGAAAATTGTTGTATGATAATCTTGTATACTTTCGTAAGTTGTTATTATTCACAGCATTTATGAACAAATGATCAATTTACATGTGTTCGAAACTTATCTGTTATGAATCATCAAAAGAGTTTTAACTCTCTGAGAACGGTTTTGTACGATCTTGATTTGTAAATAAAGTTTTGGTTTTCCTAATGTTTGTGTCTTTTTATCCTTTTTGCATTTATTTCGAATTCTGGGTTTATTTGCAAACTGCTTTATAATCTTCTTACACAATCTAAAAAAAAATTAGTGACATTTTGAACAGAAACCCAAAATTCCAAAAATAATTTATCCGAAATCCGATGAATTACTTTAATTTATCCCAAAATTCGAATGAATAAACTGAGCTAGAAACGAATTAAGCTTTAAAAAATGAAAATTTTGAAATAGAAGTCTGGGGAAATTTTTTTTGAATATGTACTAGTTTTAATAATTAAGTCATAATTAATTTGTGAAGGATAAGTACTTTTGATAATTAAAGAGATAGTAATTGTAATTAGAAAATTTTTAAGGATTTTAAAATTGCTGCCATTATTAACTGAGTTATTTTTATGAATAAATGAATTTGAATACAGTAATTGCAATATAAAATGCAAAATGAAATTCACAATTAACATGCCTAAAACTTTTAAATATAAGAAATTTCTTATTGTTTTAATGATTAAATAAATTGTTGATAGTAGAGACTCCGAGTGAATTAGAGTATAAACATTATTCACACACTTATCATTGTTCAAAAAACACTATATCAAATGTCTTGAAATGCATTTTTTAAAAATTTCATTGAATTTGTAGAAATAAATTAGTGCAATAGCCCATGTATCAAAATTATTATAATTAAAAAAACTAAGAAGAAAAAAATTAAATTCATTAAATTTAAATGAAAAATCGAATTTGTCAAATCCTATTTTGAATACACAATCTAAATCTGATGGCTCGCAAAAAACCACGCAGAAAGAAAATGCAAATTTTGCAGAATAGTATTTTCTGCAGCATAGTAGATGTTTTATTATATGTGGAAATTGATGTCATATATAATGACCGAAATTATACTAGTAATCAAAGGCTTCAGGAAGCTTTTTCAATCAAATCGAGAATCATCTGTATCTAACCATCAGTTGTCAAAAATTCTACGCTCTCAAAAGGAAACCGTCCAGACTCATATAACATTAACCAATGGCTTCTTTCCTTTAAATCATACAAATTCGAAACAATTTGAAATTAAATCCTTTTGTTTGAAATCGCTTCGTATAACATCAAAATTGATTTAAACTTTTCCAATTCACTCTTTGTACTTATTCTAAATGTTTTACCACAACCTCAAATTTTATTTGAACTTATCCAACTCACTCTTTGGACTTATTCCAAATGGTTTACCACAACCTTAAATTTAATTGAACTTACTCAACGACCTTTTTGGACTTATTCTAAATGGTTTACTACAGCTTCAACTTTTATTTGAACTCATCCAACTCACTCTTTGAGCTTATTCTAAATGATATATATTACAACCTCAAAATATATTTGAACTTTTCCAACTCATTTTTTGAATTTATTCTAAATTGTTCCTGTTATTATGCTGATCTTTATAATATTTTAAGATTATCTCAAGAAACTGTTTAACTTTCGAACTGAATAAAAATTTATACTCACTAGCACTCAATCATAAATCTAATAAAAAAATAACATGAAAGAGAAAGGCTTCATTTCTTGTACAGAAATCGAAGAATAGCAACAGCATGAAGCACTACATAATAAGATTAGTTAGCATTTACATATGAATGTCGAATGAAATATTCATTAACTTTAAAGGTATTTCTCTCTATTAGAGTAATAGAAAAAATACGAAGAAAGATAACCTATGGATGAAACTATTTAATGCATATTTTATTAATTTTCGAAATAATTTTTCATGTTGAAAATATTTGGTTTACGAAGAAATGAACTATACAAATTGAATTAATCCCAAATGTATCCATCTTTTCCAAAAATTAAAAAATCAATTTTAAAAATTCAGAAGCAAAACAGAAAGGATATTCAAATGTAATTTCAGTTTGGCCCCGTCAAAAATAATCTATATTTTTATACATAAATGAGCAATTTTAACTGAAACCCAAGTTTGTGTATCATTGGTGATTTCGTTATTTTGCCATAATCTTAGTTTTTTTTCTATTTATTTCAATAGTAATTAAATATTATAAATATTCTAATACTGTAATGATGTATTTCTAATGTGTCATCTAGTCTGAAATGAAGAAAAAAAATCATTAAAAAATTATATATTATGAAATCAATTCAGAATTATTTAAATCTCTCTTTATATATTTTTTGAGATTAAACATAAATTTTATTGCTCTTTGAAAATTTTTATGAAGTAATTAAGAGAAGAAAATTGCAATTAAATTAGTTATAATTTCTACATTTTGTTATTAACTAATTTGAAATTTCAACTTCTAATAAAAGAGAATAAATTTGTATATGTTTAGCTCACAAATGTATTATTGTATATAAGATTTAATCTAGGTTTGACGAATTTAGCACAAATATACTTTAAAATATTGCAATACGTACATCAGAACGTTTTAGAAATCTTATTTGGAATTTTAAAGAATTACAAATTAAATCACTGGCATTTTTTCGTAGGTATTCCCAAAATTCTTACTGCATAATACATAATTTTGTATCAATTTAAAATTCAAAATTGTCTCTTCTATGATACCAAACTAATTTTTGTGCAATTTTCTTCCAAAATGTTGATAATTTAAAAATAATTACATAATTTTCCACAGTAGATTTTATTGTTGCAATGATATTCAAGCAAAGTTCATTGGTTCGTTTAATTTTTAAAGAAATGATATGGTGACCACGGTAGCCTGTTGGTAGAGTGTGAGTCTCGTAACCGAAAGGTGGCGAGTTCTGTCCTCGTCTTGGCCAAAGACTGCCGTGTTGGCTAATGGCAGTTGGAGCACATTAAATATGCCATGACTGTAAAGTCCTCCAAGCTCCCACAACAAATTATATCTCTGAGGGTACTGAATCAGGGCTGAGTCAGATTCGGATCTAAATTCTGATTTACGGATAGATGATTGAGCTCGGCAGCCCTCTAAAAAGGGTTCCGTCGTGTGTGCTCGAGCAAAGTCGTACTTTCACATTAACGGTGCTCGTTAACAATGAAAGGCGCACACTTCTGCCTTAATTCGAAAGAGCTACGCTCGTTCGGGTTTGGTACGACCAAGTGGTATCAGACCCACCACCAGAAATGACATTCTTCCGTTGCTGAAAGCTGTGGGGAAAATATTCTACTAACTATCTGAGTAGTTTACATGAAGAAGTGAAAGCACATTACAATAAAAAGAAACAATTAGTTAATAAAAAGAAACAAAATAGTTTCGCTGGAGAGGCACTTTGAAATGAGCATGAAATGCTTCCGGTCTGGTGGCCGGATCTCGCCACCCTGGAGGGTACAAGAATGAGTGAGGGATCTGGCTCCTCCCACCAATGACAAGCGTACCCCTTAGGGAAGGATTCTAGCGTGGCCTGTGGTTTCTTATAGCGCTCAATCACAGTTCCCACCTGTGTTGCTGTTGCGGCTGCTCAGTCTTTCAGTATTTATTATCTTTGTGCCTTCGGGAGGGTCGGAGTATCTGTTATATTACTTCGAAATAGTTTACTCTGCTAACTAATAACAGTATGACACCAAGTTCAGTCAATTAATTCCATTAAAATAGTTTATTTATTAATTAATCAGAATAACTGCAAGAGTGTTAAAATAACATGGTTCTAATGTTTTCCAAAATGTTATGTTTGATGATAATTTAAAGAAGGAAGTTTGAATTTCAAGTTATATAAAAGAGAATGAATTCCTTTAACGCAGATAATATTACAGGACAGATCTCTAAAAACAATTAATATCACATCATATTTAAGTATGATAACGATGTTTTAAAATACGGAGAGTAGTATAAAAAGTACCATCATACTTTTGTAGCAAATAAAACACAGATTTTTATTTGCCAAAATTCAGAGAAATAAGATCATCTCCACTTTCAAAAAAGTAATTTTCATTCTAATAAAATAATAGGCATTTTATTGCTTACAGAAATATATAATTTGTACTA
>JAPMOQ010001714.1:873759-906420 GCA_026543055.1 Argiope trifasciata | reverse complement strand
TATTTGAAACCTTAAAGTTGAATTTCATTTGAAATTTCTCTAAATTATATTTTTTATAGAACTGTTTAAAGAATCAGCTTTACAGTATATGTGATAATTTTTAAAAACGTATTTAAAGGCAAAATTAGTACATTTTCAAGAATTTTCTTCCTGTCTAATAATAATAAAATAGACATTAGCAGCAGAAAGAAATATATATCAAGTTTTATGTTGTAAGTTATAAGATACTACTAAAACATTTTATGAACATTTATGCATATTGTATGCCAATTTATACATGTTTATTTAAAAAAGTATTAAAAATTTTAGAAAGGCAAAAACAGGCAATTTTTAAATTAATATTTCACAATAAATCCAATTTTTTATAGATGATAATTATGGATTCTTATTTAACATAATACACAATTATAATCTTTTTCCAAATATAAAAAAAACTGTTTTGATCCGCTCTAAAATTTAATCACTGATTTTGAAACTGTCAAAATATTTCTTAATAAAAAGACAATTATAGACGAATATTATTTCTAGTTCGAAATATAATAGCAAAATAAATGAGTTTGGAAATTCTCAATCCTTTTTTGAAATTTTATTATAATTGTTATTAATGACCTGCCTGCATTAAATTGATTACCCTTCAAGCATGCCTGTACATAAAAACTATTATAAAAATTATAAAATGTATCTAAAACTATTTTGAGAATACCTTTTTGCCTTTAAAATACAATCATTAATGAAGAAATTCTCAAAACACTTGAAAAAGAAAAAATGTTTTAATTTGAATTTCAAGGTGTGAGCATAAGGAATGAGTTTTAAAAATAATTATTCTCAATAATTTTTTAAATTTTATTTTTAATTTTTATTAATAACCTGCATGCATGAAATTGATTACCCTTGAAACATGCCTGTGCATAAATACTATTACAAAAATAATAAAATGTATGTAAAACTATTTTGAAAATACCTTATTCCCTTTAAAATGCAATCATTAATAAAAAAATTCTCACAAAAAAAACCCATTTTTTTAAAACTCGATTTCAAGGAGTGAACATAAGGAAGGAGTTTTAAGAATGATTCTTCTCGATCCTTTTTTAATTGTGTTCTTAATTGTGGCAACAATAACATGTATGCACGAAACTAATGGAATTGACACTTTCTAAAAATTGGCCATTTGTATGCCAACCTAAATGAGTACAATCACAGAGCAGATTACAAATCAGGCTTATAGCATCAGGATGATGTTAACTTTGCTGTGATTGGACTCCTAAAGGCTGACATGATGGTGTTCGCAATATATATATATATATATATATATATATATATATATATATATATATATATATATATATATTAAATAACTCTTAAAACAGGCAGAAATTCAGGCTACACAGTATTAAATATTATTTAATAATTGTAATTGTTTTCTTAAATCCACCTTGAAAGCCAGGTATACTATGACATTCAATACTTATTCTCAACTTACGGCTGTTTATATTTGTTAAAATTTCTAAAATTGTTATTGACATCATGAAAATAATTTTTAAAATACATGTTATAAGATTGAAAGTATGACTGGAAAAAACCTTCTCGTGTATCATTTCATATTTATTTGGATAAACAATAATTCAATAATACAAATTACGCTCTTTTCCTTCCATCTCTAATGTAAATAAACACGTATCTTTTAACCAATCACAATCCAGTAAGCTACAAAGCACATACACTGAGAAAGAGAGCCTGTGATTGGACTTATAAAGGTTGACATATAAACGGCCGATTTCTAGATTGTGGTTCGTTCGAAACTAATTACCATTTCAACATGTCTGTGGATAAAGACAATTTTGAAGCAATAAAATGAGTTGTAAGGAAATGTATTTAAAACTATTTTTAAAAATTTATAATAAAAAAATAATTATGCTGAAACAAAATTGATATCTGGAAATTTAATTTCAGAATTTAAAAATGGGGGCAAACTAGACTTTATCCGTTAAAATGCTAGGAATTTATATACAAATATTAAATAAATAAAATATTACAATTTATTTTTGTTATTAAAAATCAATTCAAAGTCCCTGAAATTCCATTTATTGTGAGTTTTCAACAACCAAGAAGTAAATAAACTTGAAATTTGAACGATTCAAGTTCATTGGTCTGCTTCAAAGAACATTTGCACGATTTTTAATCATGCATGCCACAATTTTCATGTAGCATGTCAGCTTATAACCATCATCATGTTAAAATGGATAGACATCAAAATTTGGAGACCGCATAGGTAAAAACACAAATTACTTAATGAGAAACTGGTTTTTGTCGTTCCCCTTTCCTTTAAAATTCTTCAAAATGGAATGATAAAAAGAGAAAGGATGTTTCAAAGATAGAGAGAAACATCATTTCAGGTCCAGTGAGGCAATAGATTAACATCATAAATCTTTGTGGTCTGTGGGAAAATTAATTGCTGTTACTTGGAAGAATTCACAGACTTTTCTTTTATTATTTCCACTTTGAACTAAAAATTTCCATTTTTTATCAATTTCCTTATGTTTGGTACTACGATTGCTTCTAACTTTTATCTGGTTTTGGATTGTTTTTCACAAAGTTATTTGAAACGCTTTCGTATTTTGGTCATATTTTAGCAAATACTGTTTATAAGCTCTACTTTTATATAAAATGGTGGGGAGATGCAATCCCATTTTATTAATCCAAATTTATAAACACAGAGAATTTCGAAATTTTAAATTAATCCAATTTTCTAAACACATAGACCACAGACACCTGCTTATAGTGAAGCTTTTGAATTGATTTCCAAACCTACTTCAAAATGAAAATATCAATATATTTCAACAAGATATGAAATCTTTCTTTATATGATTTTATTGTAAAATTACCACAAATGTAACAGTTGAATCAATTCATCCTCGAAAATGTGCTTCTCTCAACAATGGTGCAAACTAAAGTAAACCGAATTCTGCTTAAAGGTCAGATGCATGTGTTGTCGTTACCCAAAACAGCAAAGCTATATCAAGTCTATAAATTTATGTACCTTGATGGAGTCCAATACTTATGATGGATTTTCAATAAGAAGAAGCCTGGAGAGGCCCTGGAAAATAAGAATGTGATCAAGTGTAACGTCTTCCCTAAAAGACTTAGAGCAAACAAAAGCGTTTAGATCCCTTAGAATATTTTATAGATGTTGGACCTTTGGAAAAGATCCATACAGAAATTTATTTCAGATCCGAATTTGTATGGTTTCCTTGTGTTTTTCCAATTCCGTACTGTGGTCTCAAATAACAAACCGATTCGAACCCGAATGTATCATATTCACAAATATCACCCCTTGATATTTGTGAATATGATTTATTATGGAGTGGATCTTGCCGCATGAAAGGGTTTTCGATGCAACTCTACTGTGCTTTCTTCCCCGATACTTGTTTCTGGCTTTCTTATGTGCCATGAGCGATTCAGTAAGCATTTCGTAACGTAGGGAATTGGAATCAGAAAATGATCCATGTAGACAATGTTGAACTAAAAAAAATTAATTCCACAATATAAAAACTCTAAAGTAGAAGAGATTAATACAGAGCAAAGAAAGAGAGAGAGGTTCTACTATAACTGGGAAATAATCCAGTTTCTAATCTGTTTTTACCATTGTATTTACAGGGTGATCAGAGAATAAGCCCCGTTTTCAAAATTAAATATCTCTACAAAAAAGATCGATAGAATTATGCGGTAAACTGTACGTTTATTAGCAAAAAAGTAAAACTAGTGTGCAAAGGTTTAGAAAATTTTGTTACAAATCGTTAACAGATGGCGCTCTAAGCTAAAAACTCTTTCTCTGAAACGCGTCTTAATTTTTTAAAAAAAATAAAGTGATGCGGTCTTTACTATCAAAATACAATTTTTTCAAAATGTTCACCGTTCGAAACAATGAGGGGACATAATCAAACAACGAAATTTGACATCACGTCTTGCAATGCCTTAACTGAAATGGAATCACATGCAACACCAATCAACGATTCAAGCTCATCTAGAGTGGCGGGACTGCTTCTATAGACAGTGTCTTCCAATTCTCCTTCCACAGAAAGAAGTCACTAGGAGTCAGATCGGGAGACATTTTTCATCTTTGACGTCACACTGAAAGCGTCTATGGACAATGTGATTAGAGCACCATCTGTTAACGATTTTCGTAACTAAATTTACTAAACTTTTGTACAGCATTTTTACAGTTCTGCTAATAAACGTGTTTACCGCATAATTCTATCGATCTTTGTTGTAGAGATATTTAATTTTGAAATCAGGGCTTATTCACTGATCATCCTGTAACAGCTCGTTTGAAAGTCTAATGGGAAATTTTTTAAAAAAATTTACTCTTTCTTGGATATAATTTATATATAATAAAAGCAAATTTATTATTTAAAATCTATAAATATATTTAATATGTTCCTATTGTACATAAGTATATTATTCGTACCTGTGATTTAAGATCAAAACGTAAATGAAGGAATTTTTCAATTATTTTTTTCAATGATCAACATACAAAAAATAAGAAGGAAACATTCATTATTTTAAAGCCATTATTTTCATAATATGTGTGTTATCAAAAACTATCAATCAAGATTGGGATTTATAACCACTTCTTGAAAGACTACCGTATTATTCAACAGATGCCTCAAAGAAAATGATTTGTTTTCCATTGCAGTTTTGTTATATTTTGCTAAGGAATTAATTATATGAAGGGGAAAACTCTTCAGATTTATTTATTTAGAAAATAAGTACAGACGAAAAATGTTTGTAATAACCAATTTATAATTATAAAGTCCCTTAAGGTTTCCACATTATATTTACTTTAGTGTAATACATACAGTCCAAGTTACATTATTTTCAACGTTTTCCTTATTCGTGACTTAGAGGCTAATATCTTTTACAGAACATTAAAAAAATGTTATATAATGGAATTTTTTACTTTATCGATACCTTTAAGCAACAGATATTGGTCAGAGTGTTATCTTTTGGGGTTGCAAAGATCTGTAAACTGTGTTTAATGATTCAATTAAAATAATTCATAAAGTAGTTTAACGGATTTCCTTCCAAGCCCGAAATACTAACGCTTTTGTGAAAATTTTAAGTCTTTTGCTGGCGCCATCTATTGGCAATAAGTAATATTTGTGTTTTATTTACTGCAGGGCTGTGGATATGAATTCAAAAGCTATTTAGATTTCTAATCAAACTTACGAAGTAATAATGCTCATGTATTTATTTTAAAGGAATGATTTCGTGATCCATGAAAATAGTAAAAATAAGAGATGGTTTTGTGTGCCGAATTGTAAAATATTTCAATTAAATAAGATTTACAATATTTATTATCAAGGATTACAATATGTTGTAAAATGATTATTTGAAAAGTAATGACCTGGAAACTATAGTAAAGCATATAATGAAATGAATAGGATGGATTGATTAAATTATTACTTTTAAAACAAACAGCTGTTTCAATAATAATAATAAACACCAGCTGCATATTGTGCATAGTGTCGATGTATCAAATAGGCAGAACAGGTGATTGCTTACGGTTACTGTGATTTTAAGAAGGTGGCATAGCAACGAAATATATTTTTGGCACTATTTCAGGGTAATTTAATTATATGCTTTCATCTAACTTTCAAAGGCAGCCCAAATGATATATTCTAAGGTAGAAAATTAGAGAGGGAGATTTTATATCTCTTATAAAATTTCTTTTTTAACTAAACTTCTTTACTTTTTATAAAATGGCAAGATCGAAGGGCCGTTACAGTTTTAATCAAGCGTTGACTGCATTATAGATTGATTAACATTTATTTGAAGATGAAAAAACTCATTAGAATACAAAATGCCCAAAATCCATGCAAAATAAGTCTCGACTAGAAATCTATCCAATTGAAAATTTATCACTATAAAATCGCTTGGCGATTTTGAAATTCGATTACTGATTTTAGATCTCACCCTTGCCATTTTCTCATTCCTCAAAATTACGAGAATCACTCTAAAATCACTAAAGCATGACAAACAAAATAGAACGTTAATCTAGTGAATCGTTTTCAACCACTTAAATAACTCGTTTAAACGGGATATCAACCCAGTGAACCACTCAAATCAATGTAATGATTCATAAGTATGTAATATTACTGTAATTGATATTTAGCGCTACCGTGTCAGAGGATTGTTGTTAAGTCCCAATTACGCAGAGCATTCCGTGCATAAGGGTTATTCAAACATTGAGTTTGGTGAAATGTTCCAGCTTTCTGCAAATTCAAACGTAAAAAAGTATAACTATAAAATCGCCAGCAACTCGGAAAGTGAATTATTGGCTTTAGATGTCATTCTTGCCATTTTCTCACACCTTAAAATTACGAGAACCATCCTTAAATCACTCATGTGTAACTTCAAAACGATACATTAATATAGTGAATAAATAAAATTAATACACGGTCTCATAATGAACATTGCCGTGATTGAATTTAAAGCTACAATATCGGAGGTTTAGTGCTTGAGTTCCGAGCATAAGGGTACTAAATCTAGTTAAATATCTGCAATTTTTGCAAATGCAAGAAAGAGAGTTGTATTTTCATAAATATTTCTTAACATAACAAGGTAAAACAAAAAAGTATACTTTCCGATTTGATAATAAGAATCAATCTAATGAACGAATCGAAATGATCAAAGAATTTATCATGGCTTTATTAAAATTCTATAATTATTAGAACTTATGTTATTGAAGGGTCATTAAATAATTAAATTTTGGCAAAATAAGTTTAAAAAATATTCTTTTAAAAATTATGCTCCTTTTTTATATTAAATCGTAAAGAGCCAAATTAAATTTTATATACATTTATAAACTCTTTGTTAAGAAAATACCACTAAACAGTTACCTGTCCTTTTAAAAAAGACATAGGATAAAAGTATATAATAGGATTGATGATCTGTGATAAATCTATGTTGAACTACAATTGCTCGATTATCACGGAATTCTTGAAATCAAGGCTCTTAACCTTCGGACATAACCGATGTGTAGAGTAATACAATGGTAATGGGATTATTTATCAAGTGATTATATTTAGAAAAATAAAAACAAATACTTCATAGGTAGGTAACTTATTACTAATATATCAGAAGGATATCTTGTTTATATGAGGAAAATATTTTAAAAGAAAATGAAAGAAATGTATTTGGTAAAAAAACAGATTAGTGAAAATATTTAAAACAGCAAAAATATTTGTAAGAAATATTTTGGGTAAAAAAAAACCCCTGCTAATGTCCACAGTAAAGCTGATAATAGTATAATGTGTTTAAAACCCCTAACAATATTTAAAATCCTCCAAAAAGAAAACGTATTGAATAAGTATGAATCAATTTCCATTAAAATATAAATTCTAGTTGTCATAAAAATAATGTTTAAGCAATTTTGCTATTGGTGAATAATTAACTCAAGCCTAGTTGAATTTACATTAATGAAATGCAAGATTTTTAACAACTTAATTATCTTTTAAAAGTTCAAAAAAATCCTATTCAGGAAAAATACAAACATTATACGCCCAACAGTGTTCTCAATTCCCTAACAATATACACTTATTACTATAGTTAGAAAAACTAACATAAACTAGTAACTATTTAGTAGAATTAAGTAAATATAATGGATTCATTTTAAGCTTTTGTTCTGCCAAAATATGCCCTAACATTAAAAGATAAATTAAACCATTGAAGCAGTTCGAATTTTTAAATGCTGTTTAAATGTTTCCTCATTATTTATATAACTAATGAACATATTACTAAGCATCGTTAAGGTTAAAATGAAAAATCTTTTTTGTGTGAACAGAATGACTTTTTGCACGCCTGTTTACACCTACAACCTTTCCACGCTGCAGACATTTTTATTAATGAGTTATATATGCAGATTGTGATGTTAAAGAATCGAACAAATCTCAAAAGGTCTTTTTAAATATGTTTCATTCGCTAAACGTTTTCTATTTGATTTGTTCATTGCTTTAGTTAGTGGAAACAAAATCCTATTTAAAAGCTTTTCATCATTTCGTAGTTACGTACTTCGATAATTTTTCAGAACTAAATTAAATATGTTTATGATTTTTTTTCTTTCAGAACAAAAAATATGTTTTTCCTTTGATTTAGAATCCTGCACAAATGGGTTAAATATAATTTAGCTTTTTTAAAAAAGATCTTTTCTGGAGTATTACTTATCAAAATGATACCAATGTTTTTTTTCTGTATATTCTGTATTAATATCTAAAACTTTTCTCAACCTACTGAGAATGTTTTGATATTTTCTTATTACAGCACACTCCCGAGTATCCGGTTAGCGACTATCCGGCTTTCATATTATCCGGCACTAGTTTTCATTTATCGTAATTATGTTAGGAAGGCAAGGCGTCTTTTAAATAATCTAAAAAGTTATTTTTAGTTTTGTTTCTTTGAGTAAGTTTCGACTTTTATCTTAAGGTTATCAATTCATATTTGTGTAATCATTTATTAGTGAAAAAAATCAATTTCAGCCAATTTCTTTAAGAATTAAACCGACGATTTATCTTAATATTTTGTTTATGTTTACTGCACTTAAGTTGGAAATTACAGAATATATGTTTAACTTACTTAATTTGCTTTTTCTTTTATAAATTCTTAAAATATATAGTAAAGTAAATAAATTAACAATACAGAGTCTTCTATTTTAACTTGAAACTTTGCCAGTAATAGCTTCTATGATTCACCGGACGGAGGCTGCGTTCATGAAATAAATGGAGAACTTACTACTCAATAAGAAGTAGGATAATAAGTTTTATAGCAATGAGTTTTTTATACCAGATTTTGGTATAAAAACTTTGACTTCTAGTTTTGGTTGGTAAAAAAATGAATGAATAAAGATCAAAGAAGCTATCTAGATTTTTTTGTTATCCGAACTATCCATCTGCAATATTAGGCCGGATTCTTGGAATCATAAAGTATTTTTATTTCTGCATGATTGAAAGAAGTCAAATGCGTACGAAGGCCAACTTCGCAAAATTACTGCCATTTCAATAGATGAAAATATGATCAACCTTCGTTCAGAAATTCTAATAAATGGAGGACTGAAATTGTAGAATTCAAACTATAGAGAGGATATTCGAGAACTGTTCAAAACTGTCCTTGAATCTTTTTGTTTTGTTTTAATTTTCTGACATTTTCCATTGTCCTGCAAATTTTCTTGTTCATTAAAAATTAGTTTGGAACATCTTATGAGCCGATATACCTTTTTAAACTTTTTCAAAAATTATATTTTCTACCCTGACCTGGTGTAAGGCTTCGAGTTTGAAGCCAGAGGATTTAGATTTGAAATTTAATTCCATCAAGTTACCACAGTTCTAATGGATCTGGAACACATTAAATCCTTCAGGGTCAAATAGTTGTTAATTATTCATCAAATATTTTTTGCAATACTTGTTTCGGAGCTAAAGAGGCGCCAAACTACTTATTGTTGCAACTTTCTGACTTAACTGGAGCTAAATTTCCATTCGCTGAAGCGATACGGTAGTTTGAGAGAAAAGTGCCTGCTCGTGCATCATCCTTATCATCTGAAAACGGATTGAAATTGTGAAGTCTCTATCGGAACTGCTTTGTATTACATCTAGGTAGGACGTAAATGCCACCCTTGAACAAAATCAATGTAAACAACATCCTGGGAGTCCATTCAAAATGTAGCAATTACTTTTCTTGTGAATAGGCAATTTTTCAATTTTAATCATGAGTTTTCACTTTATGTCCCGATTTCACTTTATTTCCCCCACAAGTCTGAATTATTTCTTAAATGTAAGAAGCATTTAACTTTTCTCGTAGGTTAAAATTGGCGGTACTCATGTACTAACCACATATCACTGGCGAATGTTTGGATTAATTGGCGGTCTTTAGTAAATATTTTAATATTTAAGCTATTATAGCATAACACATTCGATTAATTGCTGTGCTCAATACATCTGTTATTTTGGCGATTAATTACTGGTTGCAATAAATATGACATCTTTGGCGATTTATTTCGACTTTTAATTGTTAACATGCTATTAATGTAAGAGTACTATATTGGCATTAAAAGCATCTGCTCCTTTTGCGTTTATGGGAATCAAATGTTTTTCAAAAACTGTACATTTTCAGGCTTTATGTCCACTTTTTAATTAATTTTTCGAACATTCATCAATCAACAAGAACAAGGTCACGAAACGCGAGACAAACAATTATTTAAACAATTTATTAAGGTTTCCATAGTAACGTACATTAAAACCGTTTGTTTTGATTTAATAATAATTGATTCAATCTCGTATTTTTCTATAAAATAAATAAAAAACACTTTAACTTTATTTTATTGTTATTCTAATGATAACATTCATTTGAAAATTTTTAACCTTATTTCAATTAAATTGTTTTGATTTAAAATTCTTCCTCGTAACTTTCCCAGGGTTACATTTCATTGAAAAAAATAATTCTTTATATTAATTTTTTTTATCGTAATACTAAGTTTGTGATTAAATTCAATGCCACGTTACTTTACTGAAATATACATTTTTAAAGTTTCAATTTTTATTATTTGGAATTTGCTTTTTATATTAATATTTGCTTTTATTTTCATTGTAATGTGAACTTTATAATGTGTTTAAAAAAGATATTTAATTTAATTTAAAATAGTTATTAAAAGTCCTCCAAAATTAATAAAAACACTATCATTTGCATCGGAAAAAAAAAGACATGGAATATATTTTTGTAACACGTTTATCAAACGATTACTTTTATTATTTAACTAATGTAATAATTTCATATTTGCATATTTTTGCTTGATTTTTTCAAAATTTTTTTTTATTTCCTTTTTGGATTTATAGATAAATTTTTGAAGAGGCAGCCCATAAAGTTCTTAATACATTACTATGAGTAAAACAAAAAATAAGGGAAATTTGAATATTTTGATAAAGACATCATAGCATTAGCAAAATTGTTTACGCTTGATTCGTTTATCTTTACTTTATTTTTACAATTGACTCATAGTTATATATTTGCAGAGATTATGTGTATAAAAGATGGATTTCAAATACATTCGAAATGAGCATGTGTGCAAATACAGTTACTAAAATAGAAAAGAATAATGGTGCAAAATACATTAAAAAATATTTTAAACTATTATTCAAAACTAAAGAAAAAGTCCTTTGGGAGTAAAACTGATATCTCGAAAGAGATTATTTCTTGAATTTAAATTTAAATTTAAACAAATTACGTATAATTATATGCTATGAAGTTATTAAAAAGAGTTTTAACATTTAAATCAATTTTCATTTAATAGAGTAAATAAAAGTGTTATTCTGAGCTTAAGCCTATCGATTCGATTACAAAACGTTTTACGCGATTTTCAATTGCGCTTTTTGAAATGTTCAGATGATAGGCGACCTATAAACTATAAGCTAACATTTTCCATGACATATGTTTGTAATAATTCTACCGTTGATTATGTTTATAATTATATTTCTTCATTGTTTAGCTCAAACTCTATTTACTTTTTCCACCTCTTGTTCAGATTTTTTTTTAATGAAATATTAAAATGAGCTAGCTATCTGTATGCTCATATTATTCCAGTTTTTTTATGATAGTAAAATTACTCAATCTGGCAAAAATTATAGTTATCGTATGTGTAAACAATAATATATTGTATATCTATATACTTTTAGATTAGTTTCGATAAATAATTTTAAAAAAAATATTTCGGTATAATGACTTCAGGTAATAGCTTATTATTTTTAATAAGAAATATCATCTGCTATTTTAAATCTATTTTTCATTCGATATTTTGCATTTAAATAAGCTGCGTATAGAAGGATAATATTATGTATTTTACGAAAAGAAATACTGCTCGTAGATAATTTAAAACCATGGTGAAATGCATGGTATGAAAATATGAAGTTTCAAAATGAGCAATATTATTAAATTGAAAAAGAAAAACTATCAGTCATTATTTCAACATGGAAAGAAGACTCCAAGTGAATTCCTGAAAAAGGTAAGTAATATTACAAGAACTTTTAAAGTCAAACCGCTGGTTAAAGGACATGCATTGAAATCAATCTCAAATATCTATAAATACAGCTATTGTAATGAAAAATAAAATAATGAATCAAGATTTAAGACAAAAAAAAAAGATAAGAATCATAATATTCACCAATTTTTCCAAAGTTATGTGATTTAACTCATACAAAATGTATATTAAAACTGATTAACACCATATAATGGAAATACATTGCGACTATTTATAAAGCATGTTTTTATGCAAATGAATGTAACAAAAATAGCTCTATTTATTATCGAACAAGTAATATTAAAATATTAATTCAATTCCTACTTATGTAAAGAAAGAATTTTTTTATTTTAGTTACTTTTTATTCAATAATTATCAAAAAAATTATTAAGTATAAAAAAAAAATTGATTTTCGCAATAACTGAACTTGCATTCTTCATCTGAAAAATACTAAAATCCTTGCATTTGACCGATTGGGCTACTGCTTGCTGATTTGAATTTTCATTACAAACTGCTTAACTCTTTTTAAAGTATTAATTTTTAAAAAATTTTATTAATGAATTAAGATTTAAAAAAACTGTATTAAAATTAAGTGTCACCCACTACAAGTTTTAAAAATTTATTTGAACTTGAGTGGGTAAATAACAAATATTTTATTAATGATTGGAAATTTGAACATGATATTTATACATAGAAATGATATATACATGATATTTAATAATCCTATATAAATTAAATTATTTAATGATAATCATCATATTTATTATTCAATCATCATACATAGCATACATGATATTTATACATTATAGAAAGAATGTGAACTAATTGTAGGGATTGAACAATAGGAGGCAAAATGTATAAATTCAGTTCCATCAATACAAAATGAGTTTCAATAAAAAGTTTATGATTATCGTTATCCTACAATCAAAAATTAAAACTAAGAATAGTGGGCCAAATATTAAAATTAGCCCATTTAAATATCAAAAGAAAGTTTAAGTTCTATATTTGCAGCAGAAATTCCATTTTTTTATACCAATAACCATCAGAGGAAAGTTTTATCAAGAAATATTTTCAAATGAGACCTCTAAAGTATTAATGCATTTCTTGAAAAAAAATTGAAGATTGACATATGCATTGCATCTATACTTCTACATCGTATTTTTGAAACGTTTCGTGATAATTAACATATGAACTATTATAATCTCTCGGTGTTGAAAATATCTCTTTCTAAGCACAAACCCATCACAATCAATGGACACTAGAAATAAGTTAAAAAGGAACGAAAGCTAGTTCCCACAGAAATTATACGAAAATCCTTTCTGTAATGGAAATTAGGAAAGGTAAATAATAAAGGTAAAAAAAAGACAAAAAAAAAAACTATCAGTTCGAATATTAAAAAAAATTGCATTTACATTTAAAAATTAATTAAACGGCCATGAAATCATTGTAAAAGTGCCCTAATACCTTGCATAATTATCACTTTATATTGTTAAAATATACACTATAACTTTTAAATTGTTAAAATATACACTATAACTTTTAAATTATTAAATTATACACTATAATTTTTAAATTGTTAAACTATACACGATATCTTTTAAATAATTATTATTTTGTTTCTATATGCGATATTCTACCATTCTGTTATTATACTGTTCTTACATTTACTGTATTATTTTTACTATTTACTATACTATTTCTATATTATATTATTTTTCTATATTATACTATTCTATTTTTCTATTATTATACTATTTTATACTATATTATTTATGCATTATACTCTTCTATTTATTTATTATTATACTATTTTATATTATTTATTATACTTACTATGTTATTCTATTTTTCTATTATAATACTTTTTTGTATTTGCTATACTTATACTATTTGTAAATTATATTATTTTTCTATATTATACTATTCTATTTAAAGATATATACTATTCTGTTTCTTGTTTTATAGGACCTTCATATTGCTTTTTCAAGCCGTTTAAATCATTATTTTATTTTTGTATTAAGATGCATTTTAAAAGAAAGTCGAATAAAATCTGTTTACTTAAAACCTTGTTTGTTGTTCTTTGAATTATATGGAACGAAAGAGAAATCTCGTTGATTCGGGGCAAAACGACAGCGAATGCGTTACGAAGTAGAGTATTTATCTCCAATTGTTTACGTATTTACGAAGCCAAAAATATAAAGAAAAATGTATGCTAAATTTAGGATACAATAGAATAGTTTTATGTCGCATCATTTGTAACTCTGTTGTATTTGTATTCTATTAACTTCGTTTTCGATTAGTGTAATGAACTCGTATATCATGTAATTCCGTATACAGAATGAGTTGTTTGTAATTGAAAATTACTTGCTATTGTTGAAATTTAAATAACATTTATTTATTAATTAAATTGATTTAATCATTAGTCAATTGTAAGAAAAAAATTACAGTACAATATTATTATTTGTTTACGAAAGAATTAGGTAGACAAAATCATTCATTGATGAATGTTAAGTAAAAGCACAAATTAAACAGTTTAAATCTTTATAAAAAGAAAGTAGAAAGAGGGGGGAGGGGGGAAAAAGGAAATAAAATGTTACGCTTTATTGGTTTCAGTATGTTAATGAACCCCTGAGTGAAATGCGAAGAGTTCTCCTCTCCCCACATATTTTCAACACTTTAGAGGTAGTAAATCGTTAGTCTTTTATTTAGCATTTTATACATTGTGGGATACTTTTCAACCCACTTCTAACCGTTTAAGTTATTCATAATTACGTAGTTTTATATATTTACGAAAATTCCTTTGGGGTTCTTTCTCCATTCTTTTGGTTGATGAAATAAACAGTCCTTTAGTAACAAACGGCAAAGACTTTCATTAAACACAAAGACATGAAATCTACATCCGAGACAAACACAGCAACACGCTACAGCAAACAATAATTCACAAGTAGTAATCTGTAGTGATAACAACCACAGCACAGAAAGGGGTTAAACAAAATTCATCAGAAGAAGGGAATCTTTGCAGTCTCTTTAAACGCTTGCAATTCTCTGCTGTCTTCTCGCTTTAGCTGTATCCAGCTCCTGACTTATTACCACAAATCTGGCTACACCATACAAACCTCGATGTTGCTTCACAATAATCATCAGAGATCAATTCAGCAATCGCTTGAGCTCCACACAACGCTTGCTCTTCGCTGGACTGATCTAACTATTAGCCATTCTCTTTCCAAGATTTCGATTTTCTTCTCAGGAAAACGACTCCATCTTGAGACTACCGACCTTTTATAATTCCTGAGATGAGGAGCGATAAGACCACCTCCCAGGACTGGACTTCCGTTCCCGGTCCCTGTTGGTATATCAGGTATTTAGGTCCCTGTTGGCTATATTGCTGAAATTCCAAATATTTCCAGCAATCTATTTTGCAGCCAAATTTGCCGCCAAACCCTGAGATCATTGACGCGGCACACAATCAGCACCCACCACACGGTCTCTTCAGTGATTTAACTAACCAAGCTGGGAAGCAACATTACAGGTTTGTAGCAATATTTCCTTCTGTTGGCAGTGCTAAATGGGTAAATAAGTGAAAAATCTCATCAATAAGCTATGTGTGCTCTGTAATTAACTCTGGTGCATTGTGTGATGCAGTGAATTTTTATTGTTCATAATGTTATATGTCATTTTATCATGAGCAAACTAGTTGTTTTACAATTTAAAAATCTTGTTATTTAATGTATTATATTAATTTCGAAGCTCTGAGATCTCGGGATTATACATATCCACTTCCCATTGGGAAAAAGGATTTATTGAAACATATTTTTCTTATTCTGAGATTTTTTTGCGTCAAACAATCGAAACGAAATAAAATAATAATAAAAATGCGATTGAAGTGGTGTTTTTATTTTTGTAAAAATCTTGTTCCTCAAGGATTAAAAAACGCGATTTCTCATTTTGATCTAAGAATTAGTTAATCTGCAGAAAAGAAGTTACGCGATGAGACAATTTAGTGTGCCACCTAGCGGAAAAATTATAGATATAATCTGCAAGAAAGAAGTTACGAAATGAGACCGCTTAGTGTGCTATCTAGCCGAAAAATTCAGAATTAATCTTCCCATCTCTAAAAGGGAATTAGATAGGGAAAAAAGGCATTTAAAAGTTGTAGGATATTATTGATTTAATATAAAATAATATCTTCTTTACACTAATATTAAAAGGAAATCGCATAAATGTGGATTTGTGTCAAAACTGTGGCATCAGCATTGTGAAATATATTCTACGAGTGTCATTGATAGGAAATGCTAAGAAATAGGAGGTCATTTAAAGATACAGAAAAGGCTCGTTTCAGTCATGAGTTAACGGATGTATGCGTTTTGTGTAATGTTGTGTATATAATAGGGAAAAAACAATTCAAAAAGCTTTTAATGTTCAACTAAAATATGACACCAAACACGCTAGTCGATTCATTTAATACCTGATCTTCAATAAAATATTACATTTAATAAGATTCCCTTTATGAAAGCTCAATTTTTGAAAGTTTCTGTGCTGTGTAGCATTAAATTTTATAAAAATTTTGACTTTACTTCAACTCCAGAGTATTGTATTTCCTAGATTATGGAATTTTACCAACACAATTAAGGAGCGTGATAACAAATATGTGATATCGGACTCCTTAATTCGTACTTGTCTTCACAGTTTTGGAAATGGAAATGATTAGGCTTTTAACTTGAATATACCACACAGATGGTTGTTTAATGCGTTTTTTTTAAATATTAATGTGCTCGAGTTATCTAATTTATACTAAATCGGTATCATCCATATTTTAAAAAATTTTATTCCTCATCTCGTGTCAAGATAAAACCGATAATTCTTAACTTCACGGCTAGATGGCGCTAAAAGTTGTCACATCGCTTAATACATTTACTTTATTATATCTAGACAACACTTTTATGGCTATAGTTGTAGCTGCTCTGATTTTAAAAGGGAAATGAGATTCAAGATTTTAGTGAGCAATTGGTATCGAGATTAGATAAAATTTTCTTATTTGTCTTTAACTTTTCATTTTGAAATTTCCATCTACTGTCTCTTAATAACTTACTCCTAGACAAATTTGTTGTATTATTCGATATTCAAAGCCTTTTATTGATTAAAATAAAATAGGTCATAAAGCACTTCATTTCTATTATTCTAGAATTAATCTGATAAATCATCTATATTGAATCTCAGAACTAGGTCTGAAACTTAACAAAAATGCATCGTTTTCATTTTGCTCATTTTCAGATCATATCTTACTGGTTTTATTTAGTACTGTTTCCTACAATTCTTCATTTTTATAATTAGCAGCAGGTTTTTATCAATTGACCTTAGATTAAAGCTTATTTGTTTCTGATGATTTTATTCTAAAATTTATTTCATTTTCAATCGTTTCAGATCATATCTACAAATATTTCAGCAAGGTATTGTTTTAAAATGGTTCTTAAACGATCAATTATTTAAATTTTCTGTTACTTGTGGTAAATAAAGGAAAATGTTATTCAATCTTGGTGAAATGTTTTATCATTTTAAATATTATTCACTTTTGTTTTTCTTTTTTGGTCTCGTTTAAAGAATTGGTTTCAGTTTTATTGTTTAACTTTGGTTAAATTTTCCATTATTTGTATTTTGACAGCAGAGGTCAAATAAAAAGGAGGAAAAATACAATGATAAAATAAACTTGTTCAGATTTGCTAATCAATACAAATGATAAGTATTTTAGCTATACTTTCAGAGAAAAATTTCATTTGCATAAAACTAGGTTATATTCTCAAAAATTAATCTTGGATTCCTATTGTGAATATATTCATAAGACCTTGGGATATAAATTCATTAACTGTAATTTCACAAATTTTAATCAAAACTCCTTTTAACCGCAGCTGTTATTTGGAACCATCGATATTTCGCACACATTTAACATTACTCGATGGGGTGCGGGTTAGAGCTCATGTTATTACTGTTATTATCGGAGTTCATGTACCAGTATTTATGTTAATATTGCTATATCTTCAATTGTAGGTATCGTTATAGAAGAAAATATTTTCTACGAAATATGATAAAATCGAGGCGATAAGTCCATAAATCCTGATAATATTGTGTTGGTGCATAGTTATTCGACGTTTTTAAATCATCAGGTAATATAATGTCAGGCTTTTGTAGCGTAAAGGTGGTCGAATTCAGTCAGATAGGTATAGCTATTGATGTTAAATTGCCGCTTGCATTTTTTGACTGGAATCCACCAATGCTAATGCTCATTGTCACCGTTCCACCAAGATTAAATCCACTTAAAGATGAATTTCCAATGGGTGATTGCCCCTTAGAAGGCAATGTGGCAGGACCACCAAACACATTACATTGCTTTCTTACAGCGCAGTCCTGCGTTATTCCTTTTGGTGAAAATTCTGGCGAAACACAAACCTTTTTCCTTTTGAGGTTTTTGAAGATAAGCCATGATTCATCTCCTGACAAGATCCTTCGGAAACAGACCTCGTTGGTTTCGTTGAAGCAAATCGAAAAACTCTCGGCTTTATTTTTGTCGCTGAGTTCGTGGGGGACTCATCCAGCCAATTTCTATAAATCTTCAAGTGTTTTGAGACGAGGAATGATTCTGAACGATCCATATTGATGTTGTTGACCAGCATTCGTGTTGTCAATCTTTCATCCCCTTCCACGAACGATGCTAAAAGTGCCTGGTCTTCGAAATCCGACTTCCTGGCTTTTCTTCCAAGTTAGTGTCACCAGATTTTAAAATGGGCAAACAATTTCCTAAATCGATTTTCTCTGATTGTGTCCTCACCGAAAAGTTCGTTGAGATCATGAAATGACAGTGCTGTTTTCCATCCTTTCTCGAAGGGATACAGAATAATATGACGAATATGAGTATGATTTTTGACAAGAATTTTTATAACATAAAAGTAGAAGGTTATTTTTATTCCTAAATTTATAAAATTAAAATATGGCTTGTCCAAGAAACGCCTGATGATTAGGCTCCAAATATTATCATTGTCTTTTTAAATTTTTAAAGTTTTTACGGACTTTTTGCAGACTTAAACTTCTTGTTATTGCTACTATTAGGAAAGGGAAGTGGAATAAAGCGTTAAATTTACTTTTTGAAATTTTTGAACTTCTATTTATTCCCTCCTGGTAGGTATATTACGTACAAAAAAATAAGTAGTCAATCTACATATCGACGCCAGTGCTTAAGAGACCAAAATTTTTCCTTCAATGGTTTTTAAAATGAGATTTAGGAAGGGATCTTTATGACACGTGTCTATTTTAGGATAGGAAAATTAAGGCACCACTAAAACGTTTTTAAAAAAATCATTTTGTACCATATCTTTAGATTCACAAAAGTGCAAATTTTAGTGTAATATAACACAATGTAAAAAAAAAAATTCATTACAATTATCACAGTTAGGTATGAAAAAATGCTATTCTCAATATACACAGTAATTTTATAAATCATTTTAGTTAACACATACGCTGCTACTGACATGCCTGTGCATTACAATTTAATATGTAATTGTACCAAACCATCTGTGTTATTAGATGTCACCATCTCTACCGCAGTTAAAGGATAGCAAAGAAGGGTTCATCTAATAAGATAGATGGTCCTGATATCAGGCGTAGGAAGTGAAAATGAACATATTAATATCAAAATTTAAAGTTAATTTCTGAATATACATATATGTCAATAATAAAATACTATATACAATAAATGCACTTTGCAGTGCATTTTGGAAGTAAATGAAGACAAACGGCAATACATCATTAGATTTAAAAATATATATTATAAATATCTCAGATACATGTATATTGAATTAAGACTTAAAGAGTGTACAAACCTTCAAGAATTTTATCCCTTCACACGGATATTGAAATATAGCATGAAATCGTTGATCCTTTCATTAATATCTTGAAATTGCTAATTTGTTACAGAAATTAGTATGTACAGTTAATAAAACAAAAATGTAGGAATTGAATCTGGAAATAAGAGAGCATCTGAGAATGAAGTTAATATGGATTAAATTAAGATAAGAATTAAGAAATTAATGATTTAAATAAAATTAAAGAGATATCATTGCACACACTCGAATACATGCGTGCCCATGTGTAATAATTTCTATTAAATAGGTATTATAAATACAATTTTCTAATCATTCGAACAGCACCTTCATTAAAACTTAAATAGTTCGGGCTATCTTCTTTCCACGGAACCAAAAATACTGCGTTTGCAAAATTCTTTCTGAAACCAGATAACCTCAGAATACTTTTCCTACTCTTTTCTGCTTTCAGTTTTACTATTCAGACACTATAATTTTTTTTTTTTTTGCTTTTACAAAGAAATCTTAATTAAAGATCAAAGTTGTATTCATTCCTTAAAATAATGAAGAGTATCCTTGTATTAAAAAGTCAATGACTTGAAAAGGAGCCAATGACTGATTCTTCAAATCATGTTTTTTCCAAACATATACATAGTGGAGGGGAGAAACTGTAGTATTCTTTAACAATTTTTATTAATGTGCTCACGTGTGTTGGTACGTGAATGTATCTGTAACATGTGTAATAAACTATTTACGTTTTAAAAATAATTATTGCCTAATCACTCTGCGTCACTCTCTAATCATTTATCTAATATCTAGTTTTACCAAAAAAATTAAGGTATAAAATTTGACCTTTTTTATATCATTCCATGAAAAAATACAAATGATTTCCACGACTTATTCCTTTGATTTTTTTAATCAAAGAAAATGTTTTACAGACTCACTACATATATAGAAACATAATTTAATATATTTTAAAAAAATTCCAAATTCCTCCTGAACTGAAAAAAAAACCCCATTAAACATTCAAAAAACGCAAAATATTCTACAGTCATTAAATTCTGGTACTAGAACGGAAACAATTATCCTTGGACGAAACAACCACATCTGAAAAGAATTCAAGGTTTTATTCAGTGAAACACCTTTCAGTATCTGTCACTGGCTCTAAAGTACACAAACACATTTGTCATTCCTTGAACTGAAACCGGTCCTCGCAACGATAACTCCAAACAAAATAATATTGTTGTAAAATTTATTTCAGTTGGCATCCCGAATATGAATTGTGCCTGTTCACGCCAGGGTTGTTGTGAGAGGACGACTCGCAAAGTTTGGACTTCCGAAATGGCCAAAGAATAGCACAATGACGAAGATCGCATCAACAGCATATTTAGTTCCCGTAATTTGTTTGCTAAATACGCTCCTCCAACTATTACTGTGACTGATTTTCGTAAATATTCGTCTGTTGGTTATTTATATTTCCGATAGAGGTGTGTGAGGTGGATTTTATCCTTGAAATGGATTGATGCTGATAACATTCAAATTAGAACGGGTGTTTTTCAGAGTAATATAATTTGATGGGTTTTTTCACTTTCTGTTATATGAAATGTACAAAGATAAGAAAGTATCTGAAACATCAAAAAAGAATTAAACTTGAGATTTTCATAAAGCTTCACGTTTTAAACCTTCCCTGGACATAAAAAACACATTTTAATTATTATGTCTGTCTGTGAGTGAGATAACTCAAAGACCCTTTGAGTTAGAGGTATGAAATTTCATGTATTTTTCTACATAATATGTGCAGATTTCTATCAAATTTTAAGCGAAATCCTTTCTGGGAAGTCTGTCTATATGGCTGTCTGAAAACAAGGCAAACTCTTTTCTTACTAAACGAAAAGTAAAAGAAAAAGTGAAGTTTGATAAATAAAATTTGGCTTACAGTTTTAAGATTTATTGGGCATCAAATTTTGATTCAAATCACTCTTTAAATTTACTGTTTGTTAATTTAGTATTAATATAACTAATAATTAATAGTTATATAATAAACGAAATGAATTAAATGCCTGAAATTTGGTATATCGTCTTATGAATACGATTTCAATCCTGAGACAAATTTTGGTTTCAATTGGTATTATATATTCAATTAGTGTATGAATCATATCCACAATATATATTCGTTTTTACTAGTACTCATATGTTAACTGTACCCAATGATAAATCACCAAGAATCACATATTAATGGTTTCTTTCACAATAATTGTTCGCCAATGGCATATGACTCTTAATAAGCGAGGATCTGCCGATTTTCTTCATAATAATATGAAGTATTAAACTCTCTTCTGTTGAACTCGGATAGCAAACATCTTAGCACTCATAGCATATTGCCTTTTTGAGAACGAAAAAAAACATGCCATTGTGAAGAAAACGTTCTGTCATCTTTCCTTTTTGATAACGCAAAAAATATTCCATCAACTGAAACGAAGATAACGCCTGAGCTGGCACCTCCTTAACAAACTGCAGCACCACATTACACCATTGGGTGGACATTTATATCCGAAGCATTTAAAGTGCACCAGTCTTGCTTATTAGACAAATCCTCGGTAGACTTTGAGTTGAATTTGAAACTCCCCCAACCCTATCCGTAGACCCAACCACCTGGACATGGCGACTCTCATTAATCTGTCGAATCCATTCGGTTTTTCTAACGTAAGACAAATCTATTCGTAAAAACAGCTTTTTCAAATTCAGCTATAAAATTCATGAGGTTATTTTGAAATCTTGAGATCGGAGTCAATTGCTCCTGTTCAAAATGAATATATCTATTACCCTAAATAATATCATATCAATAAAATGATTGAATAAGATGTAAACTAGGCAATGGTTGCATTTTGAATTTTCTAAATTCAAAATGCAACCATATGCTTAGTTTACAACTAGCAACCATATGCCATAAGGAACTCTAGTACTGCTAGTTTCTATTTTAAGATAATGATCAAGCTGTCAATCCCAAATTTCATAATGGTGTCGACATAATATAATGCCATCCTGTTCCCCGGGGTCTATAACACTAAGTTATCTAACCAGTTAGATGAGCATAAGATTGAAGGGGGGGAAGAGAAATAAAAATGTTAAAAGAATGGAAAAGACAACAAACCATCCAGGGATCCCCAAAACGAATCCCATCGGTGACAAATTATACACGATTGCCTTTAATCTTTTGTGAAGTAACTAAATGGAGGGGACAAGAATACTTAAACATATGGTGACTATGGTTTGAACAAACAGGGAAATGCGATTACTAACTGAAAACGGAAAAAATGATAAATTACTTTGTGAGCATCTGTACGACATGTATAGGCATATTTGCAAATATTGTAGAGTCAGAAATGCGTAGCGTCCATCTGAGTGCTGTGTTTTGATACCCTTCGCAAGAAATGCAATTTTGAATTTAATTGACTTTGAAAAGTGGCATTTTGTTCTCAGTTACTGTGTATGTAATGGTGTCGACAGAAAAATCAAATGTTAATCTGCTAAATATAGTTTTAACTCATAAACTAAAAATAATTAATTCTCAACGGTAAGTGATTTTTGCCAAACTTCCTCAAGCTAACTCCAAAGTATTTACAAAGTGAAAAACCTTTCGTTCATCAATCTGTTTTAAAACCATTATTAAAATCTGGTTTCATCTTATTTATTATCTGTTTAACTCTGGTTTAATCCAAGGGTCAAGTTGGAAGTCACCTTACCTTTTTCCTCAAACCAAAGACTTTTCAGCTCTGTTTTCTGCTATTTATGCAAGGAAGATGACTTTGACTCGGGGTTGGTTCTGCATGACCCACTAACCTTCCATAGATTCGTTTAAAGAGTTTTTGTTTCACCCTTATAGTATTTGGTACAGAGGAAAATTGTTAACACGAAAGTTCATGTGGTACTCGCGGCTAAGAATGTCAAATTCAAACAAGAATCAGTTGAGTGAAAAATATGTTCTGCTCTTTGTACTTTAGACCAAAAATGTTCTACGCTGTAATTATCAAAATATCTACAAGAGAGAAATTAAATTTCGACATTCTTTCTTGCTTTTCTGACATTATCTTGTAGAATGTATGACAAGTGGAATTTTGTAGTCATTTATGTTTTTATTTTGCTTCAAAGATATTTCCAGAAATAAGTATGACCTTTTGTGAAACTATTTTTGAATTCTTTTAGAGGGGAAAAAAGTGATTGTGAAGGACCATTTAAATCTCGTTATCTCTACTATTAATCAGTTCGAAACTAACGAGGTCCTTTCCAAAAAGTTTTCGTGAAAATGAAAAAGTCATTTTTAGTTAATCAACTAAATTAAATTTTGGATTTAATCAAATATACTTTTATTTCAGATTTGATTTAATAATCATCTCTTCAAAATCCCAGGAACTGCATTTTAATGAAAGAATAATTCTTGAAATACGAATTAACTTCGGTTTATTTCATCACGGTAGGCATAATTTAAGTACAAATAATAGGTGGTAAATGTATTAGTCTACATCCCGACACAAGAGCAGAAGAGACTAAAATTGTGCCCTTGGGGATTTTTACTATAAGGTTTTGATAGGAATTTCTTTGATACGTGTTGATTTAGGAAAGGGAGTTTTAAGAATCTTTAAAATTATGTTGTAAGAATCAGTGATTTTTATCCCTTTACTCGGAGAAAATGCTGGAGTAAGCAATCTCCTAAAGAGCATTTAGAAGGAATTAAATAAAAATAAGAAAAAGGTCGGTAAATAAAAGGCTATTTTAGAATGAAGTTAACATGGGATAATTTAAAATAAAAATATGGAAATTAATTAAGATTCAAATTAGATTTTAAAGCAATATTACGTACGCACACAAACACACATACAGACAAATATTCAATTTTCTATTTTTTTAATAATTTTTATTATTTTTAGACGAATAATTCAGACGATTTTGGTGATTATTTTATTAGATTTTAGTTATATCTTTGAACAAAACTGTACTGTTTCCTCCTATTAACCCCTTCAAGTAAGATTTAAGAAAGAAAAATTATGTGTGAAATAGCTATTTAATTTTTATTTAAGAACCCTTAGTTTATTTCATAATTCAAACTAATCTATAATTATTAATTAAAATTATATTATTGGTATGAATGTAATTGTAATTTGCAATTTCACATTCAACATTTCTTCAAAAATCTCTAGTGATTTCGGATTAGCCCCTAGTTTTCGCATTTACTCTAGGCACTCCGGTATTTTTTTAAATAATAATGTTAGGCACATAATGTATCTATGACTCCAGAGTATTCACAAAATTCACTTATTAGTCACTATGCGCATTTTCATCCTCTTGGTGATATTACACTATCACTAGTTTCAATATTAGTATCAGTTAAATATATGCTTATTTTTTTATTTTTCTTAATCACTTTGATCTTCTTAATTTGCATTACTCTTATTCATTAAGGTGTTTATTTCACTGCATGTTCAGCATTTAGTAAGTCAGATGCTCAGGCTAAATGTTTATTAGAATGAATAAACGAATTTATACTACTAATAATTTAGCCGTAACTTGTACCAAGACAATCAAACGATATATGATAGTGATTTATGATATCATCATAAGTATTAAAAGTGCATTCGCATTCAATACACTAGAAATTTTAAATTAAATTAATTATTATACTCAACGGTAACCTTAGTCGCATGACAAACATAGCTCGTCATGCCATATAGCACCATGACGAGTATAGCTTGTCATTGTGCTATATGGCTTGAGAAATCAATGACGAGCTATACTCGTCATTTTACGGGAAGGGACTAAGAAAGATATGGAAAAATTTCTCTTAAAAAACGAGGTCTTCCTTATTGTATCAATAAAAGAATAGGGTAATTATGCGATTAACATTTTGAATTAGGAGTTACATACAACAACAAAAAATTGGTGAATCCATAAACAAAATAGTAGGGAATGAATAAAGGCAAAAAATTTGCGATACTAGTTTCTACGAAATCTCTGTTTCTATCAATTTTTAATTCGAACACTTCCCAAATCAATCCCTCATATGCCATTAAATTAGTGAAATACTGTTATCCCCGAATTAGGTGGTGCGACAACCGAGTGTAAATAAATTTTGCAAATATTTCAAAAATGAAGGAAAATGATATAAGTCAACATGAAAAGGCTTTTCAGTGATTTAATATAGTGTTTGTACTTTAATTTTATAATAATTAATAACAGCATTTCTTAAGATGGAGCGTATTCATACAATTAAACGAGAGATTGAAGCTTGCAGGTTCCTTTATTTATCTTTTTAATAACAACAAGAATTTTCTCATTTAAATTCTCTCTCTAATAAAGAATTGTTTGTGCGACATTGGCGTACAATAATTACGAAATATTAACCTTTGGCATGAATTTATGGGTTTTACTAAAGTTATCGTGCATCCTTGGCAAGTTATATCGCTATTAATCCTTCGCATGCAATTGATCGTATCCAAAAGTCGAATTTATACTTTAGATGGTTTTACCCAACTGATTGGAACAAACATTTCACATAAAATTGAATTGCAGCCACAAAATCATGGATTTAATTTGATATATTTAAGTCATCGCGTTTTTGAATTATCTTATGTGTCTGAAAATACAGACTCACAGACAATCAACCCCTTATTGGATTTTGATGTTAATTTGACAGATGTCTACACTAGAGAAGTTAAAATATATAAATAATTTATCTATTTTATCTATCCATCTATCTTCGTTTAGCAGTTATCGTACTACCTTATATACGAAAAGTCGGAGAGACAAACTTCTTCAGATTCTACTTGGCTCAAAATGTCGTAGATATCTACATATTTTAGACAAAGATAATGCCAAACTTCAAACGTCTTGCACAAAACTGTTTTCAATTATCTTTGTCACAGACAGATAGTCGGATACTTTCCAAAAATGTGAGTTCCGAACTCAAAGAGTTCTAAAGCGTGGAGATTCATGAATTTAGAATTTTCTTCTTATTATTATATTTCCTCTATATTATGCATACGAGAAGGTAACAATTTTTTTTAAAAAAATCTGTCGATTGCTCCTTGTTTTTCTATATCTTAGAATAACTCATTTTTGTTCGTGATTGAGGTTCTTTTATCAACGTTTTAACCATAACAAATTAAGGATAATCCATTGTTAACTGAGTAAAAGTAATAGTGTAAACTATGACGAATGTTTATAAGCCTACACTTTGTTGAAACATTACCTGTATTTTCATTTGACATCTGATTATTTAGTATTGTCTATGGGAAAAATATGTAAAATAATTTAATAAAGATTTTTTTCAGGCATATCTTTAATTTCATAAATTACTAATAGCTGATTAAATTAAAATGCTAAATAATGATTTTTTTTTCGCAAATGCATCAATGAAAAATATTAGGATAATTAACATACTGTACCTAAAATTTGACCAGTGAATCTTTCAGTGAATGTAATAACTTTATTAGTCATTGTTTGGAAAAAAACTGAGTATTCTTATTGTTAAAGCATTAATATTTCCTTGTGAAAAAAGACAAATAATTTTCATTCATAATTTTGTCCGCTGAAGAATGTTTTATTTTTAAACGACCATTATAATTCTTAAAATGAATTGTGAATTAAGACTAGAATAGTGTATGATATAGAATATTATATTACTACAATACCAAGAAAACTGTGGAAATGTATGTTATCTTTTTATTTGGTTCATTCTCGCCTAAAAGATTTTATTTTTCTTTCTCTATCCAATATAACCGAATTCAGCAATAAAAATAAATTCACTCCCATCACATGACCACTGCTCTTTTCAGAACACAAAAGTGTGATATTATTACGAATGCTAGACTTTTTATTCCTTTTATGCAATTTTGAAATTGAGATGTTAAACCAAATTTTCATCACAAAAATGAAGAATTAATAATTTCCCCTCTACTCTATCGCGCCTCAGTGCACACACTAGAATGACAGCGAGATTTAGTTTCATTCAATATTTGCACGTTTAATCAAAAATTCCGAACTTGGTTGGGGGAAAAAATAAACAGCATCGAAAACGAAAGCTGTTTACTACAATTTTTTTTCCACCGAATTTTAGTAAATTCACGTCTACATATTTTTTTTATCACAAACAACCATTTACTACTGCTTAAATGCAAGCTACAGATGTTAAAATACGTAATTCAACCGTGAGAAAAGTAATTTTTTTCCCTTCTGATTTTTCGCTTTTAATAAAATGAAAAATTCTAAAAAAATATCTATCCATTTTTCCACGTAAGATTCTTCGTCAAAATCTATTTTGAAATTTAAATAAAAATTTAAAAGATTCAAGTTACGGAGATTGGAAGAAGAAGAAAAAATTGTAATAAACAGAGTTCTAAATTCTTTTTTCCCATCTCGCAGACGATATCTTTTGTCATTCGCGACGCGAAAATATGAGGAACGATTACAATTACGATGATGATGATAGTGTTGCCTGAACATGCGCATTCCACAGAAATAAATTGCTATGGCTACGCCTTCCATCTGGCGAAGTAATGGACAGTTAGATAATATATGGCTTTTGGTTCTGCGTAACCCAGGAGGACAATTTAGGACTTCCTAAACGAATATAATTTCACTAACATTTTCATTTCCTCTCGTGTTGAGTTGAACATGTTCGCTTTTTTATTATTTATCGTAAATAGTTGTTTCCAGGCATTTTGAAGGAAAAAAATTTCCACTTTTTTTTTCATTTTCTGTATAATTTAAATAACAGGCTTTCATGTTTAGGAAAAATTTATTCGTTTACGAAAATAGAGGTTTGTGCATATATTGTGTTATTGTAAATGTGCTGTTCGAGTTGAAATTACATAAAAATAGTGGTAAGGATAAAAAAATATTTTAAAGTATAAAAAAGTTTAGTTTAATTACAAGCGATTATAAACATGTAATTCAAGTTATAAGTGCTCAAGTTTATTATTATTAATAACAATAATCATTTGGCTGTATATTACTCAGGCATTTTTAATTTATCGTTTGAATGAATTAAAATTTATGAAATAAAAATAAAAAGGTATGTTCTTTATATTTTTTGTGCAATTAAATGCAAGAATGTCCCTTATATAATGCAGTCAGTTAATGATTGTTGCTATAATGATTACTTGTGGATAAATAATCCCTTGTTGTTAAATTGTAACCAATTCAAGGTATTAGAAAAATATATTAAACAGAAGTAACTGTTATCGGCAAATAATATTCTAATAGAATTACCATAAGTAAGTACCAGTCATGCAGAATATGATCCCAACTTTTAAAACGACAAAATGAACTAGATTATTTGCATTTTAAATTATAGATATATTGTATATAAATATGACTACATAAAGGTTACTTTTACTGTTCGTCTGAGTACCCAGAAATTACCACTTTCCGTTGATACTTCTTCGTAAAGGGCAAGATGTATTGAGGAGCGAATTTTTCAGTATTTAACTTTGAATTTATTCCATTAGATACTATTGCTTTATATTTTTTCCATATGTATGTAAGCGTCGTGTCATTTCTAATCTACTTTTTTACTGTAACTCAAAATTACAGATTGAGGGTTTAGATGATTAATACGAATGACAAAAAAAATTGTCAGATTGGTATGAAAAACATTTTATATAATACCTATAAATGTGACTGTAATTACCTTTGTTTATCCCAAAATTTCATCTAAAAAGGCAGAAACAAGCAAAAAAGTGTTTTAATGTTTAAAAATTATTGATATTTTGTAAGTTTACACTTCCCTTTATAGAAGAATTTTTGTTAATCTGTGTTTCTAATTTTGTTAGAAATTAGAATCGCTGATTTGCTTCTAATTAATGCTTCTAACTTTGATAATAAGAAAGAGTAACCAAAACATCTCACATAAAAAATAAAGCAATAATCAAGTGAAAATATTCTCTTTTCTTCTCCCATGTACCTACTTCCCACCAGTGGGTACCTCAGAAATGAAGACGAGAATCTTTGGTATGGTGGCTATTTCTTGTCACCGTGGTATGTACAGAAATGATGAAGGTTCGTCTAACCCCTATCGATGACAGGACGCATTTCCCGTGAGAGTGATAACCCTTTGGACTCAACCACAGCTCCCGCTAGAGCAGGGCCGATTTTCTATTTATCAAAAAAAGTATTTTTTGATGCTGGGTTTTGAAAAAATATTGATATATCGAAATCATGATCATGAATAATATAATCGATTTATTGTTCACGATAAACCACGATACAATAAATCGATATTCACAACTAATTTGTGTTTCCGATTTCGTTTTAGTTACCTGTTTTTGTTTATTTTTGTTGCTCTACATTCTTTTTTACATTCATGCGTATTTTTGTTAATATTTAAAATTATGTCATATTCTAATAACATAAAAATGTGTGCTTTAAACCCAGTGCTATAAATCATAACTTGTCGGCATTGTTTTGGCATTGACACACTTTATTAAAGGGCTTTTAACAAAATTATCTTCCATTTTTATTCAAAAGAAAACAAATATTTTTATTACATAAATTGAAACTTCCTTTTATTTGGAGTCATTCTGATTAGTTAGTATGTTAATATATGCTACTATAACATAATATTCACAAATAAATAATAATATCACAGTATATCGAAAAAGGCGTTGGACGATATATCGCGATGAGGAAGCTTCGTCATCGTCCAACCCCAATTACGCCGGTTAATGTGCCGGTGTTGCTGTCCATCGGTCCTTTAATTTTTTCTGCGTGCCTTGGGACGGATCACAGTAGCCGGTTATGACTGTTTCCCACCGCTCCATTACCAAAATCTTTTGCAGCTGAAAAATATTTTCATTGAACACAGCAGTAAAGATCAGGGGGAAACAGAAAATACTGTCATAAAAATAAGCAAACTATTATTTTAATAATCATCGTGAATTTTAATGACAATTTTTGTCCACTTTTAGCTGTATACAGGTAATATAGTTGTTGAGAAATTAATTTTTTGTCATAAACCAATACTGATTAAACTATTGTAAATGGTTTTGCGTAGCTATAGTACAAGTTGTGTAGCTATCATTGTTTGATAGTAAAATCAAAGATGGAGGGTAATTTCTTTACCTCCATACTCACAGAACCAATTAGAAACGACGCAATATCGACATACCAATGAACTTTCGAATTAAATATGATAAATCACTTGTAGTAAATATTCTAGGAGATTTAAAAAATGTATGAAAATTTATTAGTAATGCAGCATATATTTAGGCATATATAGAGAATCTTAATCAATAACATAGAAGAATGTGTTGATACTATACAGGGTGTCCCAAAAAGATTGAAACGCGCTTTAATTCTTTAACCGTTAGAGATAAGTAGGTGATGTAATTTGAAAAAATGTTCAAAATAAGATAGGAGAGAAGATTACTTTAAGAAAAAAAATCCACCTATGAATTTTAAAAAGTTACACTTTGTAAATTTTTATACAACCCCACTATGCAAATTTGGTCAATTAGAAAGTTTTTCCTTTCCATCCCAGAAGACCATTAAAAAAAACTGCATAACTGTATCTTTAAAACTTTTTAAATAATAACAGAGAAAAAAAAATTGACTTATGTCACTTTTCCATACCACTTGAAAAACTTTTTCGTCTGTGAAAATAGGGACCATATCCAAATTGATAATAGAAATTCTTCGATCAAAAAAAGGTAATCAGTGTAAAATAAATCCAAAATGGCATTTAAATAGAGTCCTTATTGATGAAGTTAAACAGTTTTGACAACATAAGATTGTAAGAAGTGTAACATAAAAAAATAATAATAAATAAAACGAAAATACATTTAAAAACACACGAATCATAAAGCATGCTCAAAATGTTTCCCATCAACACCAATACATAATTGGGCTCTTCTAATAATGCTCCTGTAAATATTTTGGAATTCTCCTTCTGTAATATTATTGCATGCATTAATTATCTTTTGTTTAAGGTCAGTTACAGTCAGTTACATTTCTTTAAGTAACTTAAAAATAAATTAAAAAAACTTTAATATACACGTATTAGAAGCGGCTAAATTCCAGTTAAATGAAAGGCAAAAATCGTCTGGCAGTTAATTTGTTATAATATCGGTTTGACATAAATGTGATGAATTTGAAAAGAATTAAAATTCTACCAGACTAATTTAACAGTATTTTTCTTTTTCATAAATTTTGCTATAGAATTCTGTCAAATGGCTTTTATTGATTTTCAATGAAATCTTATAAAATTTCAAATGTAAATTTAGAATACATGGCATAAAATTACTTGTCCCAGACAAGATTAAAACAAAAGACAATTCTGTACTGCATCGTGAATCTACCGTAAATACGCAAAAATGTGTTTTGTAAATAATATAAAAAAATTTATGTGTTTATAAATTGTTGCAAATTTACATTTCCATTTTGGTATATGGTCACTAAAAACAGCGTTCGATTTTCAATTACGCATAACTCACTCAATTTTAAGGATACAGTTATGCAGTTTTTTTTAATGGTCTTCTGGGATGGAAAGGAAAAACTTTCTAATTGACCAAATTTGCATAGAGGGGTTGTATAAAAATTTAAAAAGTATAACTTTTTAAAATTCATTGGTATATTTATTTTCTTAATGTAATCTTCTTTCCTATCTTATTTTGAACATTTTTTCAAATTACATTACCTACTTATCTCTAACGGTTAAAGAATTAAAGCGCGTTTCAATCTTTTTGGGACACCCTGTATAACCGG
>JAPMOQ010001714.1:817291-873359 GCA_026543055.1 Argiope trifasciata | reverse complement strand
TCTTTGGAGAGAAGCTTCACGTGATAATAAAATGGACATTTTTTTTTGTAGCTGTTCATTAACTATTGCAGGTAAAAGGGAATTAAAATCAAATCTGTGACATTTTCCTTTGGAAATTGACGAAATAGTATCAGAGAATTTAGATAATCACTGGTATAACTACATACTGCATATATTTTATCTTTAGATAGCTTTACGCAATACTAAAAAGAAGAGGTATATTTTTCGTTTGTTCGTTAACTATTGTAGGTTGATGTAGCGTTAAAACAGAGACGAACTGCCTTGAAATTAAGAAATGGAATCAGAAAATTTAGAAAATTAAGAGCAGAATTACGTTTTTTGTACATTTTGCTTCTGAATGGGAATGCTTTACCTAATAGTGAAAGAGACAGGTTTTTTTTGTTGATCATTAACTATTGCAGGTTGATGTGGAGCTAAAATGGATTGTTCAATATACTGCCTCGAGATGAAAAAATGATATCAGAGAATTTAGAAAACCACAAACAAAATTATGTTTGCTGTACAGTTTACCTCTGGACAGAATGCTTTACGTAGTAGTAAAAGGAACAGTTTTTTTTGTTGAATCTTAACTATTACAGGTGGATACGACACTGAAACCGAGACAATGGCGTGTTACTCTGAAATCAAAGAAATTTTGTCACAAAATTTATGTAATATGCAGAATTTGGCAATTCTTACATTTTATTTCTGGTGAGGATATTTCATATGGAACTGAAATGGACAGTTTTATTTTTTTCATTGTTCGCTAATTATTGCAAGCAGAAGGGCATTAAAATCAAGTCTTCAACTGGCTACCATGAACTGAAAAACAGTATCAGAAAATTTCAAAAACTAGGCATAATTTCATTAACCATGCATTTTATTTCGCCTAATACTTTCTCACTAAAAGAACCTCGTTAGAAACCGGATTTTTTGTTGTTTTTCTACTAAATTTAAATGTAAATTTCTTTATTAATATACTGTTTAAATATATTATAAAATACTTAAAATTCTATGATACTATGATATCTCATTTAGCTAAAATCTCTTAAGAATTAAAAAATTGGTTTGATAAAAATCCCATGTTCTACTTATTTTTGCTACTAAACTAAATAATAAATGAACTTCCGTTGTTTGTATAAAGACTGTCAAAAGCAACATATTTAAAGAGATTTTACGTAATATTCACTCTTAATTCTTAATTATAATCCAGGAGATTTATTAATTTAAAATGTCTTATTCATACTTAAAGGTACGATAAAACCCACGATTCCTTCTTCGCGTTAAATATTACTATTTATAATTATTTGGCTGAATATTTAACTTTAATTACGTCTTTATTGATTAATATAAATCTTTCCATCATTATTTTATTTGGTTTTACTTGTATATATTAACTTTCTAATAAATAAAAATAAAATTGTGCGGACATATAAATTTTAAAATACATCTTTTTTTAAAAAACACTTTTCCGTCAACTAAATGTGCAAGGAAAAAGTTTTAAAATGGTAAAAAATTCAAACTCGGGATCTTCATTATGGAGGATCTCTAGATCTTGATCTATCTCGAGATCCTCTTTTTTTTAGATCTCTCTGAGATTCATATATGTATTAGTAAAATTATGTCTGACTTCAAACATGATAATCCAGAAATAGTCAGAGCTAGATGAATTAAAATCGGTATATGGCATTTAAACCAAATTTGTAGAGTTTGAGCGAAATTCATGCAAAGTAAATCTGTTTGAGGGGTTGAGCGAATATAAGTTCATAACATCACTACAAAACGATGAAGGCAAATTAAAAATTTCTGTACAAGACTTAAAATCCCAAATACAGATGTAAACTAATTTGAAGATTTGATCGTCTGTCGGTCTAAATTTTTATAAGCATGTAAAAGTGGTAAAACTCAAAAGCACAATGATTTAAATATATGAAATTCGGTATGTGATTTTATTTTACTGCGATTTCATTTTATGTCAAATTTTAGTTTTAATCGTGGAAAAAAGGCATCCAAAATACACATTCATTATTCTGATATCTGTTTATTAGCTGCATACTAACAATTAATCGCCAAAGTTCGGACATTAATATTCTTTCTTCACTTTTGTTTATTAATGGGAAGAAGTTAATAATACACAAGTACATTTATTCAAAAGTATCTGGAAAATCCTTGCTTGCATATTTGCATGCCCGATGGTTTAATTTGATACAATAAAAAATAAATATCTTTAATTTTTTATAGCTGATTAAATTTACACTTTATAATTTAGATATGTACAGTCGCATTAGCATGATAATATTTATAAGCCGATATTTCGATTATTTTATCCAATTCTCTATTCGTAAATTACGTCACATGACTTGCATGACGCAAAAATGGTGTAAAACGGTAAAAATTCAAGTACAGCTATATTAGAAATATAGCTGTCAAATTCGACAGCTAATTTTTTAAAATAATGAACTTTACTAAGAAAATATTTTTATCAAAATTTGATAAATTGTAATTAAAAGTTAAACGTAATTTAGTTTTTTAAAATAATTTTAGAGAATATCATTGCACTAAATCTATCACATTCAAACAAAAAAAGTTTTTCAATGAAAATAATCTATTACTTTATTTATGTTTCCTATTTTAGTAAAAATTTTTAACACTTTAAAATACAAGGAGTGTTCAAATGGAAAGGTACAAAACGTCGTAAAAACATAACCGTTGATATATTTACCTATACATCAATGGGAGAACGTAGAGAGGCATCTAGGGATGATATTGAAGAGCTAATTTAGACTAATACCTCTTCAGGCTCACGATGTTTTAAATTAGACATTCAAACAAAATCTAAATTGATAAGAAAGTCGCATAATTTTTAAATTGAAATATGGAATATGTAATTAATTGTTTTTAAGTTTGAAAATGCAATAACTCTTCTCATACATAATGCATTAGCATGAAAGTTGAAAAAAAAGTTAATGAAAAATTACAATTGTGATCAAATGCAGAAGTTCTTTGGAAATATTTACTGCATTATATAAAAACCAATTTGAAAGAGGAAAGTTTATTTTTAGACGAAATACTAAAACAGAAAAATAAAAGTACTTGATAACACCAATTTCATGTCTTTACAAAAATAATTTTCTTCCATTCATGCAATTTCTCATTTGTATCTGTTTTGCTTATCTAATAATTCAGATTTATTGGTTGTTTATATCGGTGCTTTGATTATAAACAATTTATTTTACATAAACAAACGATACATGAATGTTTTTATTCTTAATTATCCATATACACTTAAAAATTCTTCCTACTTTGATTGATAAGATCAAGGAAAATTCCATTTACAAAAAGACAGATAAGAATCACCTTTTCTTCAAAATTTTGAAACACGAAATTAACCTTTCACGATGCTTGATGCATAGTATCGCAATGAATTATTATTTGTAATAAATTGATCTAAAAATAAGAAATTTACTTCACCGTTTTGACCCTTTTGCGTGCCCTGAAATCGAAACAAAAACAAAACCACTTACTTAACAACGTAATAAACGCGTTTATTCGCAAATTATTCAAAAAATTATGGAAAAATTTTCTCTCATCCTCATCTATTCTCCTGAAAGGGTCATCAATTTCGCCACGATTTATCTTTTGACATGCAAAAAAAATCCCTGGCACCATCTTCCTTTTAACATTCTACCGGTGAATCGTCCCAGTTGACACATCAGCGAATTACATTTTGGAACTACGTAATCCTTCTAGATCATTTACCCTTTTCCTGTTGAATAAAAAACAAGATTGTGTTTACGTGTTTCTACAGTATACAAAATAAGCGAGACCCCATTTTGAAGAATTTCTAATTCTATTTTTGTACTAAAGAGCGTTGGCATTTAGGAGATCATCCTATAGGAGAAAGAACACCGGTTTGCTCTCAAAGGAAAATGGCGACTCCTTTTTTGTTGAACAACAGGCATCCATTTCATGAGTTCGTTCATCGTGTCTGACTTAGACCTTAAGTCAGACACCTTATCTTTTTTTTTTCTTAATGAAAAAGTGGTTCTGTACTTATGTATTAGTTTTTATGGCGATTAATGTCTTAGATTATTTTGCAATAATGTTATAGAGATGTGCTGTTTTGGATTTCAAGTTGTTGGATGATGATTGATAGATTTCGCGATTGAGATACGGTGAATTGTTTCCAGTTTGGTGTAAAGGGATGATTAATTTTAAAGTTTACACTGGATATTATCTTTAAATGTTTTAATTTTTAAACCCTGGAAAATAGTCACTCCAACGCTTGTTTGTGTACCCTCTAATAATTATTTTTAATAGACAATTCTTATATATACACTACTTTATACCAAGTATCTCTCTATCTTCGTAAACAAATCTAATGATCTGGATAAAATTTAGTATTTAGATAAGGTTTTTATTTTTAAGTTTATCTGTAGCGGTAACTTTCTTTTAAAAAATGCGATTTTACACGAGCAAAAGAATTTATAACTAATTATTAGAATAGGTATATTCAACTAATGCTTCGAACATGGGCAATCTGTGTAGTGGCCAAAAGAACATAAATGGCACATGTATGGCAACTTATCGGTTCGAGTCCTATTTTTTGCATTATTATTTTTACTTATGTAATATAATTATTGTTTGTGCCTTTTAAGCTTATTTATATTGGTTTATATACATTTATATAACTAGCTATAAGATATTTTTTTATCTGCCCTCATGCTGATAATAGCATATAGCGTCATTTCAGATCCGATTTCACCTTGGTAAAACTGAGTGCATGTTCAAAAATATAAAGTAATTATAGTTAAACTTTAAAATGCATACTGTAATATAACTAATTGTTTCGAATGACATTAAACTAAGTGCATTCCTGATTTTTTTTAAATTTAAATGTCCATTTCATATGTCGGTTAGATTGAAAAATATTCATATGTAAACAGTTTGCGATTCGTATCTACATATTTTCTCTGAAAAACAAGATTTTACAATGAAAACAAACTGTCAATTGAAGCTTGATCTTTCAAGCATTGTGTTATTAACTACATCCTGTTGGCAAATAAAAATTTTAAAGCAGCCAACATGTATTCTTTGACGAATGTTTTGGTGACTTATCAGCTTGATGGAACTGATACAAAAAGTGCAGAAAACCGTAATTATGTAATCATAAAATAAATGTGATATGTTTAAGTCATTGCCTTTATAAGTGATTTGTGCGAAAGTACACGCCAACAGACGGTTAGCACTTTGACAAACTTAGTTCAGTATGTAATAAAAATATTAATAAGAATATAATATTAAAATAATATCTTATAAAAAATTAAACTGATTTCTAATTTTAGAATTAAAAGATTGTTATTATATCTTGCAATATTCATTTTAATACACATATTTCGTTTTGCATGCCACTTCTTTTCTATAGTTTTCCAAATTTAGGTAGGCTCTTTTTATTTTTCCATGCTTTTATAGCCAAGAATGGAATGCTTAAATTTATCTTATGAAGTTGTGACAAATATAAATCAGTCCCTTTCTACGCATGCGTTGCCTGCTTGTCGTGTTTGAACTCGCCGAGTATAAACCCGCCATTATTATAAGCTTGCAATACATCTTGCTGCATTTAATGAAGGTTTATTTTCAACAGCTGTTAAAATAATTAAAGCAAATGAGCTGAATAATTAATTCGAAAATAATAACATTTTCTTTAAAAAAAAGTATTTATCAAATATTTATTATTTTCATTTTTGGCAATCCTTAAAACTTTTTGTTAAAGCAATTATTCTGATTTTAACTAGCATCTATTATCATCTTGTTTGAAAAAAATTCGTAAAGAGTAATAAATAAATATTTTTTATTCTGCAGATGTTCATTAAAGCAAAATCGTCTGCGTTCCATATAAAATTACAATAAATCTATTTTTACTATCTTGTTTTGTTTTTGCAATATGGCAACAGAAATGCTTCAATGCAATATCACGTTCTTTTTTAATTATTCTTTTGCAAAAGATATGTCTATGTGGAAACTTAATGGTAAGTTTTTAACAATTATTTTTGAGAACCGTATGGAATAGAAACCTTATGTTATTTAAGGTAATTATTTTGAATTATTTTCTAGTATTATATTTTGAATTATTTTCTAGTATTATATTTTGAATGACTTAATTATATATTTAATTTTAAATTGGTAGGCAGTTTACAAAGGAAAAGAATGCATTCTCTCGTTTTTGAATTTTCGTTGCAACTATTTTGTTTCCAGTTAAAACCATTCGACAGAAACATATCTGAATTTTTTTAAAGTAAATCAATGCTGTTAGTATAATAATATTGTCAAGTTTAATTATCAACCAGTATAAATAAATAAATAAAAATTCTATTTGGCTTAGGATCGATTAAATCTTTTAAAAAAAATATTTTGCAGCATAATTTATAAAACGTTTATTATTTAATTTAGATGTTTTCTTTTTTGTGGCAGTTTATTTCTTAGATGCTAATATAAAAATTATAAATCTTTTCTTATTTTCTTAATTTCCTGATTTGTGAACAAAAAATGTTTTTTTATCCAACATTGATAAAAAATATTCTAAATTATATTGGAACTAAAAAAATTTTATGTTTATTAATTTATGAAATATGCAAAGAATTATCTAGAAGAAGTAAATGAAAATATTTTACAAAAAAAAGAAGTTATTAAATACAAAATTTATTTCATAAACGAAGGAATTAAATGAAATCAAAACAATAAAGTAAGAAATATAATTCAAAATAAAACGCATTAATAAATTATCCCAAAATTTATTGTAAGTGTTATTAAAAGTATTATATAATGAATTATATGGCATAATATTTTCAATTTTGTTAATCAGAAGGAATTAATTACCTTTTAAATACCTAATATGCCCCAAATAATTAAAATTTTTTAAAAATTCGAGTTCATTCTTCAAATGAGAAATTATGTGTTTATGCTATGTTATTATCCATTCCAAGCATCTTTAACAGCCTTTATTTCAAATAAAACTAAATGTTTATTATTTTCAAAAAAAAAAAGTCTTAAAATGCAGGTATTTTATTTCAAAGAATAACACATGCTCAACGAGTTTAGGATGAAACTTATTTGAAACAGCAATTTTTTAACAGGCTTTTTCTGTGTTCGGAGGCATCGTGCAAGAAAACAAGTTTTACAGCAAGCACTCTAAAAGAGGACAATTTTTTTTCTTTCACATTTCTATTCGTTTCTTCGGAAACTTTGCTTCGCAGATTTTTTTTTTCTTCCAAATTTTTAGTTTAAAGGGAAAAAAAAATCCATTTCAAGTATGCTTTGTTCTAAAAATCATTTAAATTAAACGCTATAATAATTTCTCTGATTTTAAATTCAATTTAGTAAGCCAAAACAGACTTGGCTGAGAATTACTTCTTTCGATACTCGGTTCGACATACACAATGCGCTTTTGTTTATCGTCAAATCTAAACATAGTGAAGTCTAAAAATTGCACTGGAAAATTTGGCAGCTGCAAACATTAATCAAGATTTTATGGTAAAGACAGCAACGTACCCTAAATAAAGTAATTGCACAATGGGTTTCTAAAACAAAAAGACTTCTACCAAGCAACGAATTAAGACAACTAAAACTCGATTAGTCAAATGCGCCTTTCTAATTTAATTTTAAAGTCTATTGAGTTTCTTATAGAGATAAAAGGAACTAACAACTCAATGTACCATTATACAATGGGCAACTAGATAGATGGAATACACAATTACATTTGTCATATGACTATGATTTCAGGAATTATTTGTATTTTAATTAACTGAATTTTAATGTATAAAATATAAACGTCATATATTTTTTCAGCACTTTACTCTATTTGGGGATTTTACCATGCTTTTAGTGTTATTTTTTTAATTCAAATGTATTCGTTTTGAGTTAATTGGTTTTTGAAGACTTCTTCATTTGAATATTGTACAAAATATATAATTTTTTTTTATAAGTTTGAGTATACTTATTATATAATATCCTTTTGTGACATCGATACTATTTTTTTTTCCGTTTTCAATTTTAATTATTGGTGGAGTTGTATTGAGGTATTTTAATTAAAATGAATTGTATTTTATTAAGTTGTTTTGACGCATTACGGTTTTAAAAAATTTACGTTTTTAAAAAATAAAAAACATTAACCAGCCAACATAATTGAAAGTTATACTTTAATGGTGCAAGAGTGGGCTTACAATTTAAATAACGTTAAATTAATGATTGAAACATTTGAAAAATTATCTTAAATGATTTCAAAGAAAATTAATATTTACATGTTAAAAGCAAGATTTCAAATCTCATTTGCATTCAGTCAAATCATAAAAAGATGTATGATATTTTCTAGAAAATATATTCCTCTTACTTTTTGACATTAACATCAAAAGTGAAATTGCCCAGCAAAGAATAATACTCACATTTTTAACGTCATATCATTATACATTTAGATAAGATATTCATGGATGTGTAAAGACATATATCCTTGAATTTTAATATTATTGAAAGCAGCAGTTGCAATTTAGCGATTTACAAATGTTTTTAATATTTTATAAAATACATTTTTTTCCCTACCATTGTAAATTTTTTATTTTTTGAGAATATTTAATTATTAATTATTATCATTATTTATATTTAATAAAAATGATTAATTTTTAAATAAATTTTAAATAAGTTTATATTTCCAAAATTACATGATTAAGAATGTAATTAAGAGCTCTCAACAAAATTTGAGGGTAAAATATATAAATCGTTTTAGATATAATAAAAGATATTGAAAATATTTTATTGCTGTAAGTAAAACTGAGAAAACTCTGCTTACAGTTTAATCTTTTCCTAAAAAATATTACTGCTGAATTCATGTATTTAAAAATATTGTTTTCAAATATTTATGACTTTAGTATTTTAATTTACTTTCTAGCATATAATGTAGCGCGATATTCAGAAATTTATAACAATCAGGAGTAATTTTTACCACAGATGTTTTATAAACATTACTTTATTGAATGAGAACCGTCCTCATATTAAATGCTCCGTTCAAAGAAAGATGCTTATTTTCTTATATATATAATGAATGAATTGTTTTATGAAATATTTAATTTAATTATATTTATATAAGATTAAAATATTTAAAAATGTAATGCAAAATAAATAGATTAAATCCAATTAAAATAAAATTCTCATACAATTAATACTAAAGAACAGCCTGCATTTATTCTTATCTTTTAGTTTAAATTAAATATTTTTCATGGGGTGTATCACCAAATGAAACGGTTGTGGTTTCGAAAATAATCGTTTATTCAAACAAGTACTTTACGATTTGGCTAAAGGTCAATTGCACTTTTGAACCCAAATAAAATTTCTCCACAAAGTATAATTTTAAATTCTATAGAATTACTAGTTAAAAATTAGTATAATTTTTAAACAAAATTAGAATTAAACGAAAACTCCTAACTCGGGTCAAATGATTGGACTTCCTTATTTTATATTTATGTAACTTCCTAAAAAATTCAGGCTTAAATTATTTAAATTAAAGATTTGTCTCTCTTAACGATCTTTCTCATGCTATACATATCTAGTAATTTCCCCCCTTCCTATTCATTCAAGAAAACCATCATATAATTGCATTCAGAAACAATAATCATTAAAATATCTGAATTTTAAGTATTTATTTAATCAAGAGTAGAAAATTTATTTAATCAAGAAAAAGTGTTTATTTAACTAAATAATTATATGAGCATTTATAAAACTCTATTTTTAAAATGGGGTCATATAAGCCGAATGTATAATTTTAAGAAAACAGTTTTAGAGTAAACGGTAGGTAACAAAATTATTTATGCACGACTTATGTATATAATACTATTATTTGGAATCAAAATATTTTATTCATTGTAATGTTTTCATTAGATTCTTCTTCTAACGAAGTTTTCAGAAGTGAAAGAAAATAATAAGCAAACCGTTATATCGCATTTCTAGAAGGTTTTCCTAAATAACAAATATTATTTCTGCTAATTGTCAGGTTTTATAAAAGCTAAATAGAATCATTTATTTCTTTTGATGAAAAGTTTACTTGACTAAACAATCTTTTGGTATGTTTTTTCAATTGTATTATGTCGTTTTCTTTCTATTTCGTATTGCAAGCAATGTTTTATTTTCTGAATGATAAAAAAAGGTTAAATAAATTTATGAATTCCCATCTCGGTAAAGCTTTTTAAAGTAAATCATTTTCTCGATTCTTCTTCGATTATTTATGAATAAACTATTTTTAACATACATAATCTGTTCAGTTAAGTTCTATGAATTTCATTCAAAGCCAATTAAATATATTTCTTATTTTGTATCCGGGAAATTTGATCGTCTGTAACCTGTTTTTAAAAAAATGTCAGAAATTAAACAATGTATCTTTTTTTTAAGTTTCCTTTGAAAAAAAATATTGGATATCTTATCACAGAAATCTTTTAATCCAGCATGGATTCTTTATATCATTTTATATTTCTGAGTAATATCTAAAATTGTTTTAAATAAATTTATTAGTATTAAATAAAGATATTAATAAAAATTTGATTTTTATTTTTATTTGCGAGAATATTTAAAAATATTCTAACAGATACTAACAGTAACAATGTTTTTGCTTTTTTTAAATGTTACGCCTTTAATAAAACTTTTGATGTAGATTGAATTTACTGATACAATTTAAATTAATGTTTCGAAATTTTTTGTTCAGAACCAAAAATTTCCAGTTTCAATTTTCGCAAAACAACATCTTATGTCAGTATAAAATTTAGTTAAAAAGATCTATTAGGTTATTTTGTTGTACTTCTGCTTAACTTCAATAGCAATAAAAAAATTAATTCAATTTAATTGCACAGTAGTATTTACTTTAAATTCATTAATGAAGCATTTAAACTTTTCAAAGTCTGTGATTTATTAAACGAAAATATTATATTTATTATTTTATTGATTGTTATATTATTATATTTATCATTTAAAGATTTTTTATTTTATTGATTATTATGTTGTTTTATTGATAATATTTTTATTATTTTCATTTGGGAAAATGAAAATCCTTATTAAATATTATTACAATTAATAATCATTCCATTCAAACTCATTTATCAAAATATTTAAATGAAATCAGGTTTAGAAAATGTTTCAAGGATAACTTTTCTCCTTTCTAAAACATTTAGCGTGCGTCAAATGTTGATAAAAATCAGTGCCTTTTTGTATACGAAAATACATCTCAAAGACCAATAAAAATATAACAAAAACAAACAAAATCACACAAATAAATAGACAACTTGGAAGTACGTAGCTTTTTTTATTGGCTGAGACTTTTCAAAACTGCTGCAATTTTTTTTTCTTTTATACAGATAACATAGAGCTCAGCAAACATATAAAAAAACAAATGGCCACAAATATATGTTCGACACTGGCAATATGAACAACGACTATCGACTAAGAAAAACTATACAAAATATCGTAATTTTTTAATGGCTTAGAATGGAATTCTGCCATTAACCTATTTTACACACACACACACACAAATACGGTTTGACATAGTAATGCACAATAGTTGCCATGAAAACATGATTTTACATAAATTATACTGGCTTTTGAAATGAGCTACAGTCACATGAGCACTGACATTCCGTTCGTTTTGATAAATAAGCAATAATTGGTATCATAACAACGAATGGAATGTTGACTATTTCTGGGAACCATGGGATAAGGATTGATCATTTTACAGAAATTCAGTAACTGAGTACTAGTTACATGTACTCACTTTTACATATTGTACATGAGTACTAATTGTATAAAATTGTTGTTTATTATTAAGAATACGATATTGGTAAAGTAGATTTTTAATAGTACTATTTCTTTTACTGTGCTTACAGTTATATCTGATTAATCAATACGTCCTTTGCTTAACTCTCAATTAATTTAATTTTAAGTTATATTTAATCAATTAACATATTATTTTAGGGTCTGTTCTTTGCTTAATTCTCAATTAATTTAATTTTGTTAACATTTTTGCATATTAAAACATCCCTCATCTTAAACATCAATTTAATTTCTGGCATAACTCATGCAGCAGCTTTATCTGCGAGACTAGTTTTGTACTATTGTCAAGGTATCTATTTTCTTCTTATTAGTATGCGAAATGCATTTATATGTACCTCTATTATCAAAAAGTGATGTCAAAAGCAAAACCATGTTTTCATGATTAAATCGTAAATAATTCAACGCAACGATCCTTTTTAATTACAAAAACAGGTGCAAAAATTTATAAATATATTCACAGAAAAATCTTGATTATCTTCGTTTTTAATGAAACACATCCAATTGGGTAATAGCCTAAAGATTTATTGATTTTATGGGTACCATGCAGATATTTTCACTGCTATGTTTGAAAAATCGTTAATACAGTTTTATATAAAGAAATAATTAAATAGTTTTATGTCATCACTTTCTCCATATTCTTTCTGAATTAAACAAACAGATGATTTTACAAATAAAGGAAAAATAAAAATTTCGCTAGTGCCAGAAATGTATACAAATTTCAGCTCCATTCGCCTTCTAACTCAGTAAAATTCTTTAAATTGTCAGAAACGTAGTATTGGAGTGTAAACAAGGATCTACATTTGATTGAGTTTTAACGCATTTCTTTGAAAAACATTTTTTTTTTTTTTTTGCATTTTTTTAACCCAGCAATTAAATCGCCTTAATATTTTTATACTACAAAATTATACTGCTGATTACAATTATTTTTAGTGCAGTACCTGGCAATAATTTGTTAAGCTTTATTTATTACAATTGTTAAGAAAAACAATAATAGTAAATAAGCAAAACAAATAATACTCAAAAAATGTTAACAAAAAATAGCTTTTTAATAATTTTTGCGTCAATTTTGACTAAACAAGAAAATATTAATTTTCCTTAAATATTTCTCAGGAATTGAAAAATACACAAGAATTACCTTATCTAATAAATTTTAAACGAAGTTGGTTTGAAACTAAAATTATATTTTAACAGACCTTTCAATACCGTTTTACAACATTCAAATAAAATATCAAAATTTTTGGTTACTAAATTATACAATGGATTTGTACTATTTTGGAACGAAATAATTTTTGTTCGTTTGGTTAGGTGATCTGGACGAAATCTTTCATCTAAATTTTCATCACTTCAAATGTAAATTCGATGACTTAGTAATGACATAATAAAACTGTTTATAAAGTTTATATTTCAAAATAAGGTAAAAAATATTATTTTGAGCTGGCAATTCTTAAATGAAGCTTCTCATTTATCGCAGAATACAAAATAATAACAATTAATTCGTTCGTCTAGAGAGGATTTTTTAATACCATGAAACTAAAAAAAACTCATTCTTGAATATTAGCGTGTGTTTTTAAATAGTCTTTTTAATATAGATATTCGCTTATATTTTATTATATGACTATATACATGCAAATAATTGATTTATATAATAGGTGGTGAAAATGCATAGCAGAAAAGTCTCGTTTCATGATCAGATAATACATGACTTTTGTGTTCCAGTCAGAATAAAGTTTAAAATAATAAAATTTTACCATCAAATTAATAAAATCATAAGAATTCGTTACAGTTTAATTTTTCTATTATTTAAAATGATTTTTTCTAAATATATCATTTTTAAACATCTATAACAATAAAAAAAATCTATGGAGAAGATTTTCACTTCCGTTCTAAATATTTTCGTAATAAATATTACACTCTGCTATAAATTTTAGCTATGACTCTAAAAATTAGAAATAAATAACGCAGAAGAAGGTGATATATTTAACTAGAATTTAATATTTTTCACACAAGAGTCATGTTAACCTGAGTATTAGAAATAAATCTCATAATTTGATTGATCGAAATGAGAATGCAATTTAAAAATAGAGCAAGTTAATTTCAATAGTTTAATAAAACAATTGTTAATTATTTAAATGGAATTTATTTATAGCAAATTTTAAAGTTATAAAATATATAAATTGTCAATTTTACTATGCTATAAAATTGAATGCCTCGAGAAGCCTTCACAGTTATTTTAAAATGGTTTAATTTCCAGATTTTAAGAGAATATTTTGCATAACGCAATAATTAATAACCGATAACTAGTTTAGAAGAACGAGATTTCATTTAAAGTATGCTTTACAGGTCTGGATTTAGTTAGTTAACGTTTTAACAGAAAATAACAATTGAACAAAAGACTAACCATTAATTTATTGAGTAAATTTTTATAAATTCTTAATGTGAATTTTTTATTTCAATCAATCGTTAAATACATTACTCATCCAAAGTTTTATTTTCTTATTTTAGAATTTCATATCTATTGAAATATTTGGAACTATTTTAGGTTTGTTTTGAACACAAAAAAACACGGTTTCTTTTTTTAAATATCTCAATGTTTTTTAAAAGAAAAAAATGGTAAGCACAAGTTAAATAATATCATACAACAACGAAAAAAACAACATCACGATGTGTTTACTATTCTTACACGAGTATTCCGTCTTGTGGATTTGGTTTGCATAGAGAAACTAAGAACAGTAGGTAGCATTATTACTAAACAGTATTGCATTCGTAATTGCATAGGGATCATAAATGCTGGCCAGGCATCTTATCAATAATATTGTAGCATAATATTGTCAATCAGTCTATCACCAGAATTCAAATCACAGACGTATTCAAGGGGCGTCCAGTTAAGAGCACAAATGCCTCTTTTATCTCTTTTATTAAATAGTCTTTAATTTTTTTTTTCACTCCAGTCTATATTTTGAAGATCGTCTTTTCTTTAATGACACCCTAACTCGTGCAGTTACAGATGCAGATAATACAAAGACACACGTCCAAGGCCCATTTCTGTTGACTGAGGTCCAAGTTCAGCAGATCAAAGGGACTGCTGCTTTCGCCTTTGCTCATCTGCAAAGAAAGAAAAATCTTCATGTAAGTAAAAATTTTATTTCACATGCAGAGGGTGTCATTAAAAAGAAAAAAACATTTCAGTTTAAATTTTATTATTATTAGAAATTTATAATGATTTGCATACTGATATTGAATTCTCGGTAATAAATTAAACATTGAAAAATAAAAAATAATAATATAAATTTCTTAAATGTTGTACCCAAAGGCAAAATTAAATAACAGTATGAAAAAGTTTTACAGACACAGATATTTTAATCACACTTTATTATTTAAAACGTTTCTCAAAATCCGTTAAATGGCTTTTATCATTTCTTGATATTCCTAAGAGAATCTTTTATCATCAGTTATAACGCTTTCTTTGGTTTCGAACGTTGTTTGTTTATCATGATACTTGTTAAAAACAATTATAAGCATTAGAAACTAAGATATGATGAGCCAAAATTTAACTGAATATTAAAAGAAACAAAATACAATCCGAAAGCAGATGCAATGCTTGTTTAATTTGGGTTCTTTAATACAAAATTATAATTTTTTTTTTCGCAATTCAGAAATTTTACATAAATATTTAATTGTTTATTATACCACAGCTAATACACAAAACCTAATTTTCTTTGCCTATAAATATTTATAAAATATCTAAGAGGAAGTTTTAAGGCAAGTATTTGCATTGACTCTTGGCAATCGGAAAAGTAATTCGATAAATAATTGTTCACCTAATACAAGAACTTGTTTTATAACACTCTTTTTTTCTTCATTACATGTTAGTGTTCAAACCGAACAATAATGATATTGTTCAATTATTTTTTATTCAATTAACGTAAAAAAACACTTTGAGGATTGGATTACAACTATCAATCGTAGATACAGGAAGGAAATGCGCATCCACCAACAAAACCCCCTAATAGACATCAATTTATGGACAATACTGCTTTTCTTAAGTTAAACATAAAACAAGCGATCATTACTCCATCACAATCTTTCAACAATATCGAAATTACTCTGTCATTTACAACAGCAGACATAAACAATGTGCTTCATCAATCAGTATGCACGCAGGAGAAATCATGTTGTGATAACAAAAATAAGTTGCAGTACGTTGAATAAAACGACACCTTGATTAATCGTTCGATTTCTTGTCAGATGACCCACGTTCGAAAAATAAACGCTCAACCTCACCGAAAAACAGACACAACTGACGGAGAAACCAGACTATTTTTCAATTCCCTCTCCCATACCTGTTATTAAAAACCGGATAAGGTATAGTGCGTGGTTAAACAAGAATGAATACTTTTTAGTACTTGTTCAATTATGATGCGAGCGTGCCCGTTTATCGGCGAATCTGAGGTTGTGCATCGCTGCCCACTTCATTTGCATAAGTATAGCTGCCAAAATCCATTAGAGACTAACAAAGTTGCTCACTCGTTTCTGCTAATGGCTTATGGACGAGGGGAGAGACATTATTTGAAAAGCCGACTCGCACTGTTAAAAGATGACTGGCTCACTTCGCTGAATGAGTCGTGTCTCTATTTTTGTCATCCCACTTAAAAAATTTTCATTGTCATTTTTTTGAAGGCCATGAAGTGTTTTGAAGGAAAAAAAAACATTTGCAGAGCCAATGCATGCTAGCAATTTTTATAAAATAATTTTTAAGTACTCTCTCCTTTAAATTCTCATTCGATCCGTTTTTGTTTCTTTTATTAATATATTTGTCAGAACAACTATGCCAATGCTTATAAAATAAGGATTGAGTAAATTTGGGCAGTTTAGTTCGAAAGCAGTTTAGGTTCAGAGACAGAAAAGCTTGAAACAAGATATTGGAGGGAGATTTTTAAAAAGTTTGACAGTCTTAGCTAAAATATCATGCAACAAGAAACTTCAGCTTAGTATATTTCAAATTATCTTAGTCTTACAGGGAAGAAATCATTTTGCAATCGCATTATTAAGAATAGTTCTCTTGTGAACGAAAAACAACCATTTGGATGATTCTCGATTTCGTCTAAAATGTTCTTAAAATATGTCGTTCTGTATTGTGGAACTTCGCAACGAATAATCGTGTTTATGAACTAATAAACTATTTTTTAAGCATAAAAGTTAAGATTCGATGCCATAAGTATATGAAATCTAAAAACAGTGTTTTCAAATCTTTAAGCAGAATAAAGGCAAAAGAATTCCCAAATAGAACACATAATCTAATCTATGTTAGATAGAAAGCAAAAAAAAGTATTTTAGGGTTAATGATTAGATAATTTTGTTGGAATCTCAGTTCACAATTCCGTAATACAATATTCAGTTCAAAAATTACTTTTAGATTGAAAGTTAGATTTAACGACACACCGCTTTAGTTGATTAAAAGAATAAAAATCGAATGAAGAAGCTTCTTTTTTCTTCCTTTAATAACGCGCTTATAAATAATCTGTTTTCAGTTTTAGTAATTCTTTAAAAGACTACGCAAAAATAATATATAGACAAAATATAAAACTATGTATAAAAATGCACATAATAGAAATCGGTAATTTAGAATGATATATATGATAATTAATAGAAAAGATTAAAAACACATTTTTTAATTTTGAAATAAATTATGAATAATGAATGAAAGAAATAACTTTGAAATTACTGTAATTAAAAATGCTGCCATTTAATTAATTGTACAGCAATTTATGATTAATTTAACAGTTATTTAAGTCAAAGTACGAAGTACATCTTTTCAAAAACTACATTTGAAACTTTAAAGAAATGTATTTCTTTGTAAAGTTCCTAATATTCATTTCTCGATATAATAAACATATAAACGTGCTTTTTTATATAAATATTTTTCTTATTTTTTAATTTTAAAAAAGCAGTCAAATTAAGCATTACAATTGTAAAACAACTTTTTATTCCCCTGTGAATCTTTTTTTTTTTATGTTTCAGCTATTATATGAATTAACTTTAAATTGCAAACAAGGCAAGGAGTAACGTTAAAATGTCTTTTAAGATGTTCTTGCTGTACTTCAAAATATGTGAAATAAAAACAGTTTGTATCGGAAACTTACACAATATTCAAAAATAGAAAATATTTGTTCTTCATGGTAAGAACGGAACTCCGTGAATTCCGTTTGGAAGTGAACAACACCCCTTTTTTTCCTGTTTACATCTCAGAAAGCCTGTCACTGTCATGTGACATTATGCATCTTCCCATCCAACTCCTTTTCAAAAGAAATAAGCTGTCGATCATCTATTTCTGAATTAGTTTCATTCACCTTCTGGTACAGTTGTAACAATATGTCACATAGTGCTGCCCTCTCTTGTCTATTTCCTCAACTTTGAAATTAAAAGGAAAAAAAAGAAATGCTCTAAATTTAACAGCCTTTTTTTTTTTTTTTTTTTTTTTTTTTTGTACAGATTACAATAATTTTAATGCCTGTTTGATAAGACATAAAAAAAGCACGCATAAATAGAAGTATGTAAATTAGTTATTCCAAAATGGAACTTTTTCCCACATAAAGAATGTGGAACTTTTTAACATTCATTCAATTTTATTTACAGTCTGAAAATAATGAGATGAGTTTTACATTTATTCAAATTCAGGTCCATTTTAAATACTCTACCATCAACAGAAACAGGTGAGAATTGGTTCATGGGAAAGGATTCACCTCTAAACAAGTTTTCTTTCTTAAAATTCCTTTTTCGAATATTTCTGGATTTGATTGTTTGTGAATGTCAAGGGGAAATTAAAAGAAAAAAGGGTTTAAGCTTCGTTCATCCAAATCATTCACATCATTTACACTCCAGCAAATCGCTTACGCTATATTGTATGGTTAGGTATACGTTTTCAACTTTTCAACCGGATCTTTTGTGGGAAAACTTGTTTACGTTTGAGCGAAAAATAAATAGAACGTTCGTGACAGGCAAAAATCAGCCTTGGGCGATAAGTAACAAAATAATTACGAAATAAATTAACAAACAGCATAAGTTTCTCGACGAGTTTTTTAACGTAACTGGTTTGGTCCTGGTTTGCGACATGAGAAAGAGTAACTAATGGTGGGTTTATTAAAATATGGATTGAGAAACAAAGTGTACACAAATCTAAAACAGGGCGGATGATTAATTGATTGCATAAAATTGGTTTCATAAATAATAGCAATCAGAATTTTTAACCACTTGTTTCGATTCAAGGTTATAAGTAGAAATCAAGGTCGATTTGGAAATATTTTAAAGAAAATAAACGTTCAAACATTTTAAAGTTACGGTTATTTTATTTAATTTATTAAATCGCCATGTAAATAGTGATTTAAATACCAAGAGGCATTTTTAACATATTTATATTACAAAAAATTTTTTAAAGTTTTATTGTATAAACCACTTTTTATAAATTCAAAAAATCGTAGCACTAGTTAGACATTATAAATATACGACAAAAAATTATAAATTAAAGGTAGAATTTATTATATTAAAACGCATGTTTAAAAGGAAAAAATCTGATAATTTTTGGAAAAGTTTTTAATCGTTTATTTTATAAAACACATTCGAAAATAAATGAAAATAAATTTATTAATAGAAATACAGTTTCCTAACTTTTTAGAAAAAGTAACTGAAGCCCATTTTTAGTAAAAATCTACAAACTATTCTCTAAATTAGGACCATCCACATAAATCCTATTTATTCATTTCTTGTAATCAACTTTGCAAGCAACTATGAACAGAATCTCTTCTATTAAGAATAAAAACGAAGCAATAATATATTTAATTGTGTTTTTCTAGAAAAAAAATATTTACAATAATAAATAAACTTTGGGAAAAGAAGGAATTATATTAAACAGCCGTCATGTAAAAATTTGCTAAAGTCTTAAGTGTTTTTCTCGTATATTAAGAGTAAGTGGATCTAACTCGTATTAAATCCAATCACGTTGATATGATGTGGAAATCGTGGTATGTCATCAACTCAGACAATGGTCAAGTAGCATCTAATTTTAGACTAAAATAACGATACTCACAACTGCAACCCTATATATATTTATAAATAACAGGGCTTTAATATACTAAATCATCAAATTATACTTCACCCCTTAAGCAAGTTAAAAAAAAAAGCGAAGACATCCCTGTACAATTTCTTTTTCCTCCAATCTCCTATGTTAAAACAACGAAAGACATTCTAGCCATAAAAAGGCGATATGCCGCCAGGACAGCCAACCCGGCGGTTCGTCACCATCTGACTAGACGTGCGTCTGAAAAAACGTTTTTATCCGATCAAAACGAGACAGTCGCAAAATCGGATGACCTTCCATTACTCCTCACATCATCCGCGAAACAAAAGTAATATGTATTTATGTCAATTCGAAAAAGATTTTATTTTTAAAAGAATGAAACGAGATTCTGACTAGCTGTAACCGTGTCTAGTTACTCAGTTTTGCCTTTCTTCGAATTCGCGCCATTTCGAAGAAACCAAGATAGGATGCTGGAAGGATCAAAACTTCAAATAACATGATGTGCAGGTGGTTATTTACTCCCTATAGAATAACGACTAAGTTAAATAAGGCAGTGACTTTTTTTTTCTCTTTTTCGTTACGGAGAAAAATTTTATTCGCATGATTTTTACTACTCAAAGCACGACTCGAAGTAAAATGGTGTCGAAATGAAAATTGTTTCTACGAATTCACTGACAGAGAAGTTTTCAAAAAAAAATTCTCTCTCCCCCTCCCTCAACTCCGTTAATGCATCCCATCACCTATTCATGCAGATTTTCCTCGAAAATAAATTGGTAACATGTTATTTTAAGTTTATTTTCTTTGCAATACTATTAGTGCTGTGAGAAAACATCATTATCGTCTGTCCTTCACATTTATTTATTTCAAACTAAAAGTTTTAAAATACCAAAAAGAGAAATAATTTGAATAGGAAAAAGGTTAGTTTTAGAAAGAAAAAAAAAGATTATACGCATCATGTTATGTGTTTATATAGATGTGTAAAATCTACAGGTGAATTTAACGAGTAGAACTCAATCGTTTTATTTTGTTGATTGTGTAGAATCATTTTGTTTCATAATTCTTTTTAACTATCAATTTGTATGGAAAAAAAGCATTAGTTAAAAATGTAACATGGTATTTAAAAGACTTTCAACGGTACTTTATGTTTGTATAGGACAGGGGGAAAATTAATTATCCGCTATTTATAAAAGAAAAAAGATATTCTGCTTTTTGGAGAAAGTTTTAACTAGATAATTTGGTATTTTCTACTTCTATTAAATTAATTTCTGTTACTTATTCATTCATATAAAAAAGTATAAAAGAAATAATCTTTGAAAGATACATTTTCATTTATTTCATGTAAAAAAAGGGCATTATTTTCTAAAGTTCAAAGTCACATTAATTTCTAAAATGTTTAAAATATTCCAGAAAATTCACTGATAAATACAACTTATTAAAAAAAATTTAAAAAATACTTTCAGATACCATTTGACTTGAATTTCTTAAAATTTTGAATGATTTTATTAAGAAATAGAAAATATTATTGTCAGTAAGAATTTTGTACATCCTAATGTGAATTAAATACATAATGTAAATCAAAGTAAAATTTAGAAAATAATAGATAACTCAGGAAAAAATAATAAATGCATATTATCACATTCTATCGAATATTGCGACTGTATGCCCTGTAATTTTAAGTCAAATAAAATAAGAAAAAAAAACATAGTAATTCGGTCGAAGCTGTGAAAGTTAAATACAGTTATGATAGTATTATCACGATAGTTAATTATTTGGATATAATTAAAATTTTTATTTTTAATGACCTGAAAAATAAATGACATAGATGTATCCTATTTTCTATTCTAGATTAGAGCGTATTAAAACATCTTTCAAAACAGTATATTATTTTAATGCCACAAGGAACATATTAGTTATAAATGCTGTCTTTAAAGGCTATCTAATTCATTCGCAAAAATATTAAATTATTTCCCACATTTATCTTTCATAAGAAAGGGTATAATTTTGTTTATACTATAAAAAAATGGTCCTTTAATAAGTATTATGTTATTAACTTGGAGGTTAAACAAGCACGTATCATTCTTAATTCTTCAAAAAAAAAAAACGTAAAATAAATATTTTTCATCCCCAGTTTTTATTGTTTTAAGAATAAGAATGAGGAAGTGAAACGAGGCAAGGCTTTTTTTACACAGTTTCCTTGCATGATAATTACTTGCAGGAAATCATATACTAGAACATCATCCTCCATTAAAAATGTTCGATGATGCAACAATCTATTGCTTACTTATTTTAACCTTCAAACAATTTCTATTTCCTGCCTCTAAACAAGATAAATGGTAATCCAAAATTTAGGAAATTTAAAAAAGCATGAAGAATTATGACAAAATTAAGTATATGATACAATTCGAACATTTTAAAGTCTTTGGAGAAAATTATATTTAAAGGTTCACATTTTCCAATTAGCATTACAGGGTCTTTAAATGATCATCGCTATTTTGGAGTTCATTATAAATAAGTGCAAGGAACGAAGGTAAATAATTTTTAAAAAATCATTTTAAAATAAATGTTTAATATTAGAATAATTTATATATAAATTTTTCAAATAAATATTTTTCTTAAAAAGCATCAAGTCAATGATTGAATAAGTAAATTATATCACAGTGTAGTTTTAATTTCTACTAAAGTAGCACAATATCTTAATTCTTTTTTTTAAATGAATGAAATAAAATTTTATCAGCATTATATGTGTTTTAAATATATTTATTGAAATACTAAAATAGTATGCACGGATAATTACATTTAAAAATTAAAATTTAAAAGATATATAAAGCTGTCATTCGATAATCATAAAAAAGAAGATACTCTATATTTAACGAAAAAAAAAATAGCTACATAAAATAAATTCACTTTACATTTACTTTCTTCAGAATAAAATGCTCATTTTATCAAAACTACCATCTGTAACAAAATCCTTTTTTTATATTTGTATTAAAGGTTAATTAAATATAAATTGAGCACAACGTTCTTTGAACAATATCATCCTTAATGGAATTAACAAAGGCATAAAAGAAAAAGAGTTTTGAATTTCTAAAAGAGCTAGATATCTAGCGAAGTAGAACAAGTTGAATAAACTGTGCTGAGATATAAATGTTACTTTCATCAGTTAATTATTCATCAGTGCCAGTTCATTATTCAGATAGGATTCAAATTCCAGTTCTTGGGAATTCAAAAATAAAGTAAATTTAATTAACTATTATTTCTTTCTTCAAAAAATAAATATCCATACAAATTTATAAATACATTTTGTGTTTATTTTACAAGGGTATATAGTTAACTGCATTTAAAATTCAGCAGTTATTAAAACATCTCCTAAAAAATAGCTTCAATGATATAATAATAAAACATATAAAAGGTTTGTGGTGGATCATGAAAGAAAAAAAAATGTTTGGAAAATTATATTTTGAATTATATACACGGCTTGGTTTTATAAATTTATATATCTAACCTTTTTTTCAAAAACAAAATAGGTATTATGGTTTTAACCACTTTAAGAAAAAAATTCCACTAGATAATGACATAATAAAATTGCTATAGAAAAACATTCAAAAAATATTCAAGCTTTGAGTCGAATTTTAAACATGCTCCTTCCATCTAAACTTCAACAATTTACCATTCATGTTCGTTACGCTTCATTTATTTGTTGACTGGAAGCAATCTGCACCCTATCACCCCCCCCCCCCACCCTCCTGAAGCTACCTTTCATTCTTTCACTGATTTTAAATTTTATTTATTTAATTCTATAGCAGAAAACGTCTGCAAAATTGTTGTATACTCAAAAGATATTTTGATTCATAAATCACTTTAAATGCAACATTATTTCAGCTGCTTGTTACTCGAAATAAAGAAATCATTTCGCTTCAAGGGAGCGAGTTATTTTGAGAGAAAAAAATTTGTTCTCCTGAAAGAAAGCGTTAGAACACATTTAACCGAATGTTATGCTTTATTAAACAAATCACAACAAATCTGCAAGTCAGTAAAAAAAGTGAGGAATGAGCACGTGACTAATAATAAGCGTTAATATTCTTAAGTTGTATGATGTTTTGCTTTTAAAATAATTTCCTAAATGTCTTTTTTTGTCATCATTGTATGGAGCTTTTGAATTATCAAAATATATTTGTCTTATATACATATTATACATTATTATGATAAAAACTTTGTAATTATAAATTAGCAATCAAATAAACATATCTCTGATTAATTCGATGTCAAAAAAACTTTTTTAACTATTAATTTGCTATGAGTAGTTTTTTAGCAGTTAGTCCTTAACAGCAATTCTAAAAATAAAGGTGTAGCTAAAATTTATAAACAAAATTTTAAATTTTATTTTTATCCATAAAAACTAATTTAATAAGAATTAAGTCGACTGAAATTAAAAGTTTGTAAAAAAGTCATAGATAACAATTGTATTTTTATAAATGAACAATATGCTACGTGATATCGAGATTAGGTATCAATTTAAGTTAACCAAATATATTTAGCAAATTTATAGTTAAATATTACAGATCAACAACAGTTGCAACTCCCGTAAAATGTATGAAAAATGCATAGATTTTTACAGACAATCATTTTTTTTACTCCAACATTCTTGGAATCGCAACACGTTCTTCCTATTAATGGAGAGGTCTGCTTTGAATTTTCAGTGAGTTTTTTAAATCTTTAGTTCTTTATCAAGTCTTTTTTATTGGTTCAACTATTAATTTTGAAAGTTAATAATATTCAAAAGAACGAGGAAATTGTTATTTCTTTTTTCCTGCTAACTTGAAGCTTTCGTGTCTTGTTATAGCAATTTTATAGAAAAATCTAATCTTATCTGATTGAATGCTAGTATAAATTTAGTATTTATTTCTACTTTCTTGCGCTTCCTTGTAGCTCCATTATGAGCCTACAAGTACATTATTCTTTGATGTTTCTATTTTAAGAGAATAATAAAAAAAGTACATTCACATGTATATGACGATTATATAAAAACATTAAAATCTTAATATAAATTACTGTGTTAAAATTTATGATATAGCTAATAACTTAAGGAAACCAAAAATGAATTTTAAATGAATCTCATTACATTCCAGTTTTTGCAAAGTCACTTCATATTAAGTAACGGAACTAGAATATTTATTTTAAAGAATTTTATGCTCTATATCAAAAAATAATAAATTAAGATAAATAAAAAAATATAGTCTTTTATAGAATCCATTGAATTTTCAATAGAAATTGGCGAAGCGATTTTAACTATTTTTGATTGTATATATGTAATGATACAGGCAAAAAAAAAAAATAGGAATTGAGAAAAAACATTTTATATGAAATCATCCCTCAGATAATCTAACGAACTTAATAATTTTTCTATTCAGAAATTATTACAAACAATAGTTCAAAAATAAAAAGACAGGAAAAATTTTTGGTGTCTTTTTATAGCTGATTAAAACTGAAAATTTTCAAAACACTAGCAATAGAATAGTATATAAATATAAATATATGATAAAGCATTCTTTGTAGATCTAGAATTAAATTGACATACACTATACTTTTTATCTCTAATGTAAAAAAATTCGTAGAATTTTCCTAACGAGTTTTTTTACTGATGGTAGAAAATATAAAAAAATTATATGGTAAACATTTGAAAGGGAAATAACTTTTCAAAAATCATCCAACTACTTCATTCACAGGAAGAAAATGATTGATGGTCTCTGTATTGCCAAATAACAACATTGAAGAAATTTCTTGAAAGTAGGTCACACCGAAAAGTCCAACATATTATTTGCCCAATAATTGTATTGAAAGTAAGATCCTTCTCACTCCGTTTCCTATCTTAAGTGGTATTAGTAAATCTTTTATTTAATTTTGCTTACTGAACAACCTTTTTTCCAGCTTCTCTTTCTCATCAGAAACAATTTACTAATATTTTATTGATACGTTATAGCAAAAAATAAGAAATATAAGAAAAATAATTTAGTAATATGAACTATAATAAAATAACATTGGGCTAATATATTAGTGATTCGAGTATGTTGTTGGTTACTAAAAATATTTTTAAAAAAGATATTTAAATAATAATTTTTTATTAAAACAGAATTTTATAAACTAGGGAATAAATACAAAAGATTCCCTTTTTCCATTAATTTAGTCTGTATTTCATAAACTATTTGATTTGAGGCACGTATATTGCAAAAATACAATATTTAACAATATGAAGAATTTCTGTTTGAAAAATATAACATTGAAAAGAGGAGAAAAACTATTTTTTAATCAAATATTTATTCAGAAATTGTTCTTGTGTAAAAGTATTAGTTTTATAATATATCAATTTCATATTGTTACACGGCAAAATTTATTTTGAAACATATGTGAGCGAATAAAATATATTCTATTCTCAATAAAACTGCGGGGAGATAGGGAGAAATAATAAAATGACGAGCATTATATTCTCCCTCTGCTCTCTTTCTCTCTTTCCCGTTTTGCAAAACGAAAAATATAAAATCGTCTGCTTATAGTTTCCCGTCGAACTATAAACAAAGCGTTTTCCCCTCCAACCCTAGCTTAAGCGAGTAGAAAAGAAACCCAATCGGGATTCCGAAGTAAATTTAATAAGCAAATAGTCGTTGGGGTGACAGGATTTAATATTGTTTACCCAGGAACTGAGACCTGTCGGCATTTAATGAAGAAACGCTTAGCCGAAGGTTGGTGCTACGGCGTCCTTGGCCAAATGCGGAAGACAAGATTATCAGACACAGGGAGCGTATAGTCAGCCTTTCAGAAGAGCATTTGTAAACAAAAGTTTGGCGATCGCCAAGCTGACAACAAAGCGAGTTCTGAAACAATGGTTGCAGCTGTAACTAAATCTGTTTCGTATTATATCGATTGCAAAATAACGCAAGTGTTAATCATATAAAGAAAAACGTACGGTACAAAAATTAAATGTACTCTATTTCTCGCTGTTCTCAAATATTCTTCAGCGTTTAATTTTTGTGCATAGAGTAATTGACTTTAGCTCTGTGTTTAAAATGAATTTTTCAACCTCGTGCGGTTCAAACCAAAATAATAATATTAACAATGAATAACAATAATAATATAATGAAAGCTTTTATTTCGGAAAGTGACCCAAATTTTTGAAGTAGTATAAAAACCTATTGTGTTAAGATACTATCTACATTTTCGACATAGGCATAATAAAATAGGAATATTGAAACAAAATAACAATAAAAAATTGAAATTGTAGCAAAACTGAAATGTAAACAAATATCATATTGCAAAAAAATATTATAAATTTTAATGTACATTTAAAATCAATACGGAACTTTCCTTCAATTCATTTTGCCAAAGAAACAGTTTTTCGCATTTTTTTTTCTTCCCATTTTTGAAATCGTTCTTTGATAACCGTTTCACAAACTACCTAGAAAATTACGCATTTCCTTGCTGCATAAGAAACTCATATTTATTCGACAAACGAAAAACCAGGATAAACATTTTTTTTTTATATGAAATAGGGGAAAAAACAAAATGAGACATACCGTCTGATTTGAACAATCAGCTCATGACGTCATAAATGTGGCGAATTTTTCTTCAAATATTCCCATCAGGGAAATGATTAAAAATATTTTTACAATCATTCATCGATTCTTTTTTGCATAATTTTACTATCGTGCCACTGAATTAAAATGATTAATAATTAATTCATCAATTTAATAAGATTAAAAAATTCAAGAATAGCTATGAAAAACGATAAGTACAAATTTATTACTCAATATTAAGTTCTGTTTAACTGAAAAGTTTCCATAAAAAACTCACACAACAATAATTGATTCAAATTAATTTAAATATTTAATAAAAGACTAATATCCTTTTCTTTGTTCCTTTTTTTATTTTATTTTTTTGGATAATAATTTTTTTTGCTTGGAGAAATTTCACAGACCAATAACTTCAAATAATTCAACAATAAAACTTATTTTACCCTAAAAAATGCCAAAGTAACATAAAAATACAATAACTTTCTAACATTTTATCTTTGATGCCGCAAAATAATATTTATAATTTTATTATTTCAAAACTTTAAACAAAAGAACAAAAAAAAATTTAATCACGGTTAAAGTAGGAAATACTTGCTGTTTCCATAACAGAATATTTTCATAAACATGTGTTCTTTGTTTGTTTACGTGAATAATTTGTGTCAACACGCCTTTTGAACATGATATAGTTGTTTAAACAAATCGCACAAGGACGATAAGTTTTTACAAAGAAGTAAAACCGTGTCAGTACACATTTTCTGACGGAAGAAAATCGCATGGCAATCTTCTTTTAGAGCGTTTGTTCCCATTTTCTTGTCTTTCTTCCACAAAACAGTTAAAAAAAATATTTAATATGTGATTGAAATTGAAAAGAGCAAATGATCTTTTATTTTATTTAAATAATTGAATTTTTACAAGATGCTAATTCCATAAATATATTATTAAAAGATAAAGATTTAAACACCAACAAAATAAATATAGCTAAGGAATATTGCTACAAGACCCCCCCCCCCCCATTTTATGTATAAACAAACACAAGCAATTAAATTATATTAGACTTCTTTCAACACAAAATGTTAATCATGATAACAAAATGTTTGAAGAAATGTATATGAAGTTTCCATAAAAGTACTTTGCGTCTCAACAGACAAATTTTGATTTAAAATAATTAAAACTAAAAACATTCAGTCCAAATAACAGTTAATGTACTAAACTATAAATTGACTTTTAAAGAGCTTCTAGTATGAAAAAAAATTCAATTATCCAATTAAAATCCCTTTCTTTCTTCGTTAGTTTGGATAGAGTAACTTTCCAGCAATTATTCTAAATTTAGGGAGCACTGAAAAAGAAGAAAAGGCGCTAAAAATGACTACTTGCCTCCGCTTATCGATCTTTTGGCGACGTTACCTTGGAGTTCCTGGCAACCCTATTTTTGAGACAACTTTGTCTCGTAGATATGGCGATAGCCCCTTAGTCTGGAAACCGCAGACAAGTCAATGACAAATAGTAACTTTTTGTGGCGGTTTTTATGCATACGTGAGACAGCATGGGTGGACAAACATATTTTTACCTCGTAAAATAAGTTCATCTCTTTATCACTTTAAAATGTAATTTCACATTCACAGTAGTTATGATCTTTTTTTAAACAGAATTTTTCGTCCGATTCGTGGAATTCTATCGTAAATTGCGGACTGCACAATTAAAACTCAGGAATGGTAATTTTAGAATTCAGTAATGGATGATTATAATCTCTTAAATGATTGATTTAATTATATATTTTTTGTAATGAATTACGTTTTTAAACTAAATAAATGGTTTAAAATCTAATTAATAAATCAAACGAAGCAAGTTCAAATTTGAATAGTTTTCATCGTTTGTAAATACTTTTTATAGTTTAATAATTTTAACTCATATAATATAATTAAGAAAAAGCTTTATTTAAATAAGATTAGCTTTTAATAATTTTTTTTCATAAGTTTGTAGCTCAAAAAACAATTATTACTTCTAGTATTATTAGCATTTTGTTCCACTTAGCATTCATATTCGTTTAATTTTTATTAAAAATATGCTTATTTCTAAGAATGGGTATTTTTATCTACACTAGAAATTTATTACCTTTTGAAAATATGTTTTCTTTTCTTTTTCTTTTTTCTATGCTTCCGATTTTGCTGACATTATTTATCTTCCTATTATAATGAAGAGATTTTATTTAGAATAATTGATGAAGAATGAAGAGACTTGAAATAACAGCATAAGAGATAGATATTTTTTTAGAATGTTTTGTTTAAATTGACTGATGCTAGTTTGAGAAAAATACACTTTATATAAAAAAATAAAAAATGCGCCCATCTGCTGAAACAATGCAAAATTCAATCTTAAAAATTAGTCATAGACTGAAGACTATTCTAAATTAACATAAGATATATCGAATATTCATCATCTTGTATACATTTATTTTGTTATCAAGAGCTGCATTAAATATCCCATTTCTCAAAACCATCGTTTAATAATTTTATTATACGAATTTAGAAGAATCAGCGTAGTTTCAAATGTCGCCAACAGATGGCAATGAAAGTCTTTCTTTTCAAAAATGAGGAAGCAATGGGAAGTCAATTTTCGCAATGCTACTCTCTCCTTCTGAGAAATTTGATCGTTTAAATATGTTTATTATTTGATGCATTATCTTCTATTACTTTTTACAGCAATTTAGTAACTACATGAATCAAAGAGAACAGAAGAAGTTGTACCGGAAACTAAATTACAATAAATATATATATTTTGTTCTTTTTAATTCAACCAACGATAATCAAAATAATTATATTGGTATGGTAAAGGTGTTTCTTTTCTTTTTTTAACACGAGGGAACACTTTTATAAGATTAACTTTTTTTAATTGTATGAATTATTTCTATATTAATGATTTTTTTTTACCTTCAGCAGCTACAGAATTTATAAAAGTATTAGAACTTCCAAAAACTTCTTTAAAAAAAACTTACGGAGTAGTTTTTTTTAGTAATTAGGGGAGGGGGTATATTATATCTTTTCTATTTGTCTCTGTAATAATTTTTGAGTCAAATCTTTTAGTTACAACGAAGCTTTTAACATCATAATTTGTATATACTATTTTATAAAAAGTTTCATTTATTATTAAATTAAAATTAAAATATTAAAATTTCTTTTAAAAATTCATTCATTAATACTTTTAAATGAATGCTTCAAAATCATTTCATAATTTGAGCATCAATTTTTTTCAATAATTGAAAATTAAAAATATATATTATATAATCTTTTCTATACTGTTAAATATTTTTAACATTAGTAATAAAATAAATTCTTTAAAATAATTTCATAATTTTGAGGGTAAATTTTGTCCTTTATTGCGATTTGTTTATAAAAAAAAAATTCTTGAAATTTGTCAAAATCCTTATTAGATTAAGTCACAATCAAAAATATTTTTTAAAAAATATTTTATTTAAAAATATTATTATTCAAAAACTCACAACAAACAAAGTATTTTGATATATTCGGAAATTTCTCATAACACCTGCGAACAAAAGTTCTTGTGCCAAGTGAACTGAGTTAAACTCTTAATTTTCCAACAAGTAAATCCAGTGCAATCCTATTTACTCCACCAAAATCCCAAGCAAACCAGATCACTCAGGTATTGTTTTACTTTGTTTTAACCATTTTACACGCATGATCACTCGGCGATAAAACCTAACAAGAGTTGACGAGAAATATGATCTGGCATTCAATCCTATTCATCCAGCTCAGCGAACACGATTCTTCGTTTTCAAAAAATCTTGTAATAATAGTTTATCGTGAAGGTATTACATTTCTGTTGGCTGGATTTTTATTGTTTGGCGCTGTCATGTAGTAGAAATACGACATTCAGAGTTTAGTATGATATTGCAATGATGTCTGTTCAGAGATGGACAAAAACTTTCATATCTACTTTCAGTTCTTTATTTGAACTTAAATAGCTATTGATTATTTATAACTTAAGGTTAAAACTTTTTCAACGGGTTCAATTCTATTGCAATTTTATACTCGTTGATGAATTTTAGACTATATATGACTGAAAAAAAGTTTTGCAATGATTATATCTGATTATAAACAAAGTAAGATTTATAAAAATCTGTTAGGAAAATGAACAGCCCTAAGAAAGATTAACTCAAGAAATAATTTTATTTAAAATATTACATTTAATCCTAGTCAATGAATAATTTGTCAAAAATTGTAGTTTAACACTTTTAAAGCTAATGACGAGGAATCGTTAAGATTCAAAATATGGTACCAATTTAATTTCTAGTTGTTTCCAATTTGTGTGGAAATATCTAAAAGACGAGATATCTCGTCAGTAGCGTTAAAAGTGTTAACTATAGTTATAACTCATAATAGCAAAAATAAATTTGCAGATTCTAACTTCTAACTAATATAATATCAAATAGTTAAAATAATGTGCTTTGCCTCACGCTTAAAACTCTTTTTTTTCATTTATTAAAGATAAATCATCATTGTAACCGAGTTAGAAGTTGTAATTCAGGGATAACTTTTTTCTCAATAAATTTATGAAATATCATAAAATTCAAATAATTTGATTTCTAAAAGAAAGACAAATATATTAACAAACAGTTTTACACATACTACAACGGATTTACTTCTTTTTATTATAGATTTTGCATTATAGATTTTAACCTAAAGCCATACTCTTTATTTGTAAAATGATAACTCGGTTTCACTTTCAAAAAGTTAAACAGTGCTGAATCACAATATTCCCCATCCTTTTGATCATTTTCAAAGTACTTGCGTGTGTATGATTGAAAAATTAACGAATAATTATAAAATGAGAAAAAAATTAATAGACAACTTCGTTTTGTTGAAAACTATTATTCTTTTATTACCAAATTGGGCATTCTTTTTTTTATATCAATGAACATCTCTTTATATGCAAGCATTCTTCTTAAAAAATCTTAATTGATGGTACTTTTTATTTCCTAAAAAAAGTTTCAAGACAAATTAACACAAACAAATGCTGCTTTGTAAAATTTGTCCTTTTCATGTGAAATTACACTTTGTATCGACTTAACAAAATGCTCTTTATTTTTAATTTTTTTTAACCATCTGCATTAACTTCCTTCGTAACCGCGTGTGGGCTAGAAGGTATTAAACAGCGGCAACAGGTGGCATTCACCATTAGCGACCGACAATAAAAACGAAGATTAAAATACAAAATTACTTCATTTGATATTAATTCAATTTGGACGCTTCCTCAAGCGGATCTTCAAGTGAATTAAGATTAAATTCACCCTGAGTGCGTAAGGAATACTAGTCATTTGGAATGATTATTGTTCATTTTAACATGGTTTTTGCCGTCGTGTTTATTGGTTTAGTGCAGAAATGGACCCCACAAGAGGGGAAGCACGACCCGGTTTCAAGGTTGCACTCGGGACTATCCACAAATTACCGGAATTCTCGGGAAAATCGTAACTGAAAACTTTTAATTTTCCTTTTTTGAATAAAGAAGTATACGATGTATCATTGTTATCAAAAAATGACTACAAGAATTTGAAGAATTTTCACATTTCAAACTATCTGAACTTTAAAAAGACAATTTTGGAATTGTGTTTGCCTGTGACATTCTGAACCTGTGGATAAAGTCTGATATATTGTCTTTACTTCATATTTGTAGATTTGTAGCGAAGTTTGAAAGGAACCTATTCACAGGAAGTTTATCTATATTTCTGTTTGTTCGAATGGAATCAAATGCTCTTACCATAAAATGTAAGGAACAAAATGGGAAAAAAATATCGAAACACGGTTTTTAATATTCAAATTGCACCCTTTATATATTTTGGACCAAATACATAAAGGGGTTCAGTTTGTACTACCGTTTATATATATAAACACGAAACTTGTAAATGTTTAGATTAATGAAATTTAATATATGATCTTGTTACAAAAATTGCCGTTCAGTGTCACTTTCTGGGTGCAATCTGCTAAAAAAAAGCCTCCAAAAGGCAGACTCATTTTTTCCATTATACTTTAAAGCACAAAACACTCATGTGCAAGGCTCTGTAAATAAAAATCTGAACACTTATGACATTCTCTGTCTCAGGTAATATCTTATTTTTAGAGAGTATGCGAGAAAGTTGAGGAAGATCACCCACTCTGAATATCAAAAATAATATTATAACTCGCCCATAAAAAGAAACAATGTGATCTTTCATTTGTATTATTATTGCTCCCGTTTTAGACAACGATTAAAGATAATATCAACAAACATGCTATAAGACTTTTGTCAATAAACCCTTCCCTCCCCCCCCCCCCCCACCTTGATTAAACATAAATAAATTATTCAGTAGTTTGAAAGAAAAACTTAAGAAAATACAATTCTCCATTATTTAATCTCCGAACTCGAAACTTTCTTTTCACAAAATCATCAACATTTGCATTTGCATAACTTTATTAACCTAACAATAAATTAGCTATCAGATTTTTAATTTATTAAATTAGTCCCTTTGAATTTTTGAAGAAATGTAATGCTGATATATTTTATACTCCACCACGACAGTAAACAATTAAAATACTATATATTAACAGATTTCGGTTTAAATATATTAACTGATAGACTTCCAGTAATTTAAATCGTTTTATTAAACATATGAAAATATTTTTCTGCACAGCTTGAGGAACAAAATTTTATTTTAAAAATAAGTCATAAAACAAACATATGATCTAATCTTCTGATTCACCTCATTCCAAATCCGTAATGTCATTGTAATTAAGATTTTTCTTTAATAAACGGATGTTAGAAATTTCATGGGAATCGAAGATGCAAATCATTAGTATATCCTCATTATCATTAGAAACCATCATTAAGTTTAATTAACATTCAACGTTTAAATTAAAACAAATCTCGTATGAAAAGGAAAATGTTTATTCTATTGTAAATGAGCCTCTCCCGAAGTAAAATGCATAGAAGGATTCAATTACTTTTGATTGGAGCATTTATATTCAGGTAAGATCCATACACCTAAAAGAAGGAACCCATATATTATTTGTTGCTGCTGCTGTGACTCATGCACTGTACAAGTCCGTTGATGTTACCCGAGTCGACTTAAGCTAAGTGTCTCTTGTTTCTTCGGCAACGCCAACTAGGTCCAAAAGTAGCTAATTCACGCTTCACATTCGCTTGCACAACCCTTTTACACACAGAGGCATATTCACACACCTCAAAGATACAGCACAGAAAAGAAACCATACCTGAACTGAGAAGTCCAGAACACGGTGAAGTCGCGCAACCCCTATGCCAGGACTTTGGCATACAATAATTTAATAAAAGCTTAGATTCATATTGCGCTTTGGCTATGGTGTAATACATAGAACGATGCACTTTACTCGATGAAAAAAATTATTCAGTTATGTTTGGTATCTTTACAGATCTGCCATGTTTTATTTAAATACATTTTAGAAATCTACATCATTTTAAACTATGTTAGAATAATCCATTACATTATCATCCACGTTTTTTATTTGCCCTTGATAAAGTATGCTCATATTAAATTTAAATGCTGATACACTCACAAACAATAATATTTGCCTTTTGCCGTATGTAAAGGCCTAAGCCATAAAGAACAATTGTTATCTATTCCCGTTAAATGACTTTAAAAGGGAAGGTCAGTAAGTTTATTCCTGGTCCCCTATTCCATACTCCAAACAAGTTAACCCGAGAGACCATTACCGTGGTACTAATCACCATAATCCCCTGCTTTTTAAAGCGAATCTTCCGCTATGAATAGAGCTTCCTACTTAGTTGTTACAATAAACAGTTTAACATGCTCTGATATCAAAATGCTCCAAAGTTGATCGTGATATGGTTCTTAGCAACGCGGTTCCAAGCGTGTGCACGACTAATTCATTAGACGTTGCATATTCATCCCGTATTTATATCTTAATACATGATAGAACAGGTTTGTTAAGATAGAAAGGAAACAATTTTATTAAAACAGTTGGATTATACTTTCGATAAATGTGAAGAGGAACAATGAATGCGTTTTATTCAGCGAATGATGATTGAAAAATTTTATATGGAAGTTCATTTAAACGATAAAGTAAAATACGCATATTAAATAATTAATAATTTTATGTTGTTGTAACAATTATACAATTCAAAACAGCACTGTAAATATTGGAATTATACGAGGGGTGATTCAAAAAAAAGTTTACAAGGCAAAGGAAAATGCTTTATTAACAATAGACTCAGGATGCAAATGGTAATTAAGAGACATGTATGGCGTCCGATTCTCTACATAATCAACAATTCTGTTGAGGCACTTATCACACAACTAGATCAATTTGTTTAACACTTCTCGGTAATAACCAGGTCCCTGGCTATTGAGTCAATTCTCGGCACCTTTTTTGAACATCGCCGTATGATACGAACGCTGTTTCGGATGCTTGTTTTTTCAATGACGAGAAAAGAAAATATTCATTGGGAGTCAAATCAGAGCTGTTTGGGGGAGGGGGGGGGTAGGACTCAAGACCTCCCACCTAAGCGTTTCCAGCAATCTCTCTACCCGCTTCAAAACTACGACACCATTTTGCCTCCTGTTTTATACACATGACTTCGCCTCACACACTTCTATGATTTGTCTGTGGATGTCCTATGGGAACACATTATTGGCCCATTGGAATCGCATCACAGCTGGCGCCTCTTTACGAGACTTCTTTAGATGTCTTGCCATTACTGTCAATGTTTTAGGTTTCAGTATTAATATTATCTGCTCGAACGACTGGTCTAAGACAACTAGAGTTATCTGACTCCACTAAGAGTAACAATTGTTACATCCACACTCTCTACTTTCCAAATATTGCTTATTAAACTTTTTTTTATCGCCACCCTTACAATACAGTTGTACAAGTTAATAACAGTTAGAAATATGAAAATTCTGGATATCTTTGCAAAAAAGTGTAGGTAAGTTCTGTTAGAATCATTCTGTTGTTTTCTTGGTAAAAAGTTAAGTTTGGAAGCCGTTATTTTTCTGATTTAATTAGACCCTTTTCATTCTCGATTCAAAAAAGAATTACATTAGAAGAGATATTCCAGTTTTTAAATAAATGCACCATGCATATATTTTTTTTCCTGCAATAATTCTGGGTCTGATAATATAAGAAATGCATCCAGCACAAGAATTAACACTGCATCTTAAATAAAATCGGAGCAAAAATTTTCCCTCTGTTTTTTTTTTTCTTTACAATTACGAATACTGTCATTTAGACATAGCCCAATTATAGGATAATTAACGTGGAGTGAACAATTAAAATTGAAAATTTGGAGTGTAAATATGTGTTTAAAAAAATAAAAAATCCCTTTTGGAAACTTTTAGACGATTTCAAACAAAATCTATTGCTATCGTCTGTATTAAAAAATACGAAACAGGAAGAAAAAAAATAATACCTCAAGTTGCATTAAAACATGCTCGGTATTTTTCAAAATAGAAAAATGAGAGAAATACTTTGTACAGCACTATAGAAATACTAATCAAAATGAATTTTTTTCAAGATTTTCTTTTCGTTCTTTATAAAGTAAAGAACAAAAGTTTGTTTTAGTTTATTTTATAAAGAGGCTTATGTAGATGGTTGCAACACGGCTTAACAATACTTTTTTTTACATAAATTTTCAATTAACTGAATTCTTTTTTAACCCATTAAAGCGTCTGGACAAACCAACACAGTTTTCAGCATCGCTCACTTCATTAAAAATAAATAAATAAAACATTACTTACCTATTGTGCACGGTAGAAAAATATAAAGCAGCTGAAAATACTGATTTTTATGCAAATCCTGGTTCAAACTATTCCTCTTAATTCCATGTTAAGTGACAAAACAAGACAGTTAAGATTTCATTTAAACAGAAACAAGCGAAAAATTTAAATTCCAGCAGAACACGAAAAATTAAGTTTTTGTCCTTCTTCTATTTCTATTTTTAATTTTTGCCTTGGACAAGTCTCCTGACTCTTCGAATGCAACTAAGAAAACGTAACCCAAGCTTAATTCCTTTAAAAGTTGTCAAGAAGTACTTGGCTCAAAACTTCGGTGATGTATTGAAAATGCATTAACAGAAAAACCAGACATAGCTTGTCAGATTGTCTAGACACTAACTTGGGGAAGTCTTTATAGATTAAACTTCACTGAATAAAGACTTACATAAATATATATACGTCGCTATATCGAAAACTTGTTTTTATTATTACTTTCCAGACTAACCAGTTACTGATTAGCTAGACGAGGTTATTAGGGTAAGGAATTTTCTTGGCTGCGATATATATTTTTATTTTCTCATTCTCAGGTAACTCATCATTTTTTTAAAATTCCTTTTTTCATGTTTTTCTTTGTCTTCTTAAAGCAAAATGAAGTTTGCCATTTTAAAATAGATTACTCAAAGAAAATTTTTAAAAAAATTATTTTGACTTTTTGTTTTAAGCCAACCTGTTTTCTTAAAATTAGATAAACAGAAAGTAAGATAAGATTTAGGGATTTAGGTATTACATATGTTTGGTTTTAAAACAGGCTAGGGAAAAAATGAGGAGATAATGCTGATTCGAAATGATTTGTGAATACTTTTCTTTGAAAAAAAATGCGTATAAAATATTTTTCTGCAAGATTATTTTAATAATTAAAAACGTCTTATAATTATTTAATAAGATACTTAAAAATTTGATAAAAATAAGGAGGACAAAGACATAAATTTGCTTTCTAACACTTTTCCTTAAAGCTAAAAATTATAAATATCAACAACCTGCTATTAATTACTTTTACAAGATGCCAATGTCAGTTGACAATAATCGTAATAATCTCCTCTAACTTAAAGTACTGTCTTTGTGCTTTTTCACAGTATGTTCACTCGAAACAGCACCTATAAGTGAAAACTAATTTTTTACGCCATTAAATAAATGTGACGGTGTAATTTAAATTGTAGCATGACACACTTATTTACAGAGTATGAGGCTAGAATGATACTACAAATTGACTAGTACAAGAGCGTATGTACAATGAATTCATCAAGCTATCCGAGAGTTTCATCAAGTTTGTGAAAACGGATGATATCCCTGTTCGCAATGAATTGCCTGCATTTTTTTTTTTTTGTCATTCATATGTTTTAAATATATAGAAGTAAGTTAGTAGCTTGTAAAGAGTTTGAAAGTACTCGATGCGTAGGCAATGTTTAGAGTACATAATTTATCTTCATATTCAATGTTATGAAAAACCATCGTGAAGGCAAACTTCTTAAGTATGCAGATTATTATTAGTTAGTAACGAGAATCAAGAGAATAGAAACATACTCACTTCGAAAAAGACTTTGCTACTTGACTACGCGTTAGCCGCCGTTTCTCTTCTGTCCGCGAAAGGTAGGCTGTAAATTTGATACGGCCTGCTATTCCTGGATCGTCTGTGTGCCGCTACGATGGCATTGACGGGGGACACCACCAGGGAGCCGGGGGTGGACGTTTCAGCCCTGCCATTGCCTCCTTCCTTGTCGGACTCGTCTTTCAGCTCTGCTGAGCCACGACTGTCCCCACTAGTGTGTCCATCGACAACACGGTGGGGCGGTGTGCTGTAGGGTGCCGCCCCTTCAGTTGGCAAGGGCATCACTGCTGAGGACGATGAAGAGTACGGTGGGGTCGGAAAGTATGGGTGGAAGGAGCTGTAGACTGCCGGGCCGGACGTCTCGAGTCCCGGGTGTGTGGCCGCACTGGAACTCAGTGAGAATCCACCTGTGTGGTAGGGCATGGTGTAATTGTAAGGGGAATAGCAGCTGAGGCTAGGATGGAAAGGGGTGGCCGAGAGGAATGATTGGGTGGCGGCTGGAGAGCTGCTGATGAAACTACTGGGAGGAGAAGAAGGTATGGTCGGCTGGATCCTGGGGGTCAGATTGATCTGCCTTGCATCGTTGTCCCCTGAAATATTAAAAAAAAAAAACATGTTTATAGCTAAATTTCAAGCGAATAAATCAAATAAAACTACCGTTATAAGCGTATTTAATAAACTTTATCCATGAAATCATAATGGAAAGAGATAGTACTGGCCTATGATTTTTTTAATTCGCCGTTTCACAAATTAAAAATAAAACCCAATGAGTGCTTATAAATAAAAATATCATATTTTGTACAAAGAAATTCTATTTTATGTAGAAGCCATTCTGAACTACCTGATTCAGCTATCGAGAGAATAGTTGTTGTTGCGCACATACTTTTCAGACAAAAATTAATAGAAGAAAATAAATCTTTATCGCTAGCGTGAATTAACATGACTAGAAAATGCACTCATATCATTTATTATACTCCCCAATCCCATACTCAATGCAATCGATCTCATGTTGTCATATAATCATGCATAGCAATTGCTGTTGTTGGGGTTATCCAAATATGAGCTAAATCTGGTAAAGTTGCGACAGAATTTCCTTAGTTGTGATAATAAAGAATTTTAAAAGAGAAATAAACTGATTCTAGAAGGCAATATGAATATACTAGATATGTTGTATGGAAAGCATGTCTTGCTTTTAAAATCATAGGAAAAAAGGCAGGATCTTGAATAGTATATCAAAAATATCAAACAAATAAATTTGAAAAGATAAACAATTAATTCTTTCACGATGAAATAAATATCTAAAATAATAGATTCACATTTATCTACAGGAAAGACGATTCCCTACATAAAAAATCTAAGAATTTTCTTTTATTCTAATTGCATATGAAACTTGAAAGCTATCCTAGTTTAAGAACAGCTGGAATTTCCACTTAAAACAATTTAATTAAGAAACATAACAAATTAAAACTAAGCATTTACGCATGAAATGTGTTTCTCCTTTAAATAAAAAAATAAAAATTTCGTTTTCTTGATAGTTAATCTATTTTGAAATTTGTTAAGGATAAATATTTGAAGTATGCAATTTAAAGTATGTGATGCTTTATAAATGATTCATTCTCTTTCATCAATATCTTCAAGAGAAATAAATCAAGAGCTTTTTTCCTTGAATCAACTTCCAAAGTACCCTTTCATAAAATAAAGTAAAATTATTTTAAAATCAACATCCATTTTATATAAGATTCCCAAATACAAAATCCATGCGATGCAGTTTCAGTTTTAGTTGAATCGTAGTTAATATATTTTCTCGCTTATATGCCACGACTTTTTTAGGTCATCGAAATTTACGCTGTCGCATCTAAGGAAGAAATCGTACAATTCGGGGAAAATGCTATTTTTTTCCGAAATGACAATGAATGAAGATATTCAAAGCTTTTATTGTACTTTTTAATTAATAATTTTCTTCTTAATTAGAATCATGATGACAATCAATTTATTTACGCCTTGGAAGTGGAATTCTAGGATATAGGCTGTAATCATTGTTTTTTATAAAAATTGAAATCATTAAAAATCCTTTTTACTGTATTATTATCAAGCCAAATTTTTTTGTATCAAAGCAAGTTTTTCAGCATTTTTTTAACCTTGCGTCCTGTCCAACAAATTGCAGATGTAAAAAAAGTATTTTATTTTGAAAAAGAAATCAGGTTCACGACAATGGTTGGATGCGACACACTTTACCATTGTAATTCTTTGAATCAATTCACAGGCTACTGAATTTCACGCGCTGCTTCCATTTTTGAAATGAATACGATATTCTGCCCAGAGGCGTGGTCCATTTTTCCACAGGCTGAACAGGAAGATGGCTTTATGCTAAAACTTCAAAACGTCATCCATTTATTTTTCAAAATATCTCAATACAATGAATTTTTTGTCGGAAGTATTTGAATGCTACATAATATAAAGTATCTAAAATAGCTTTATTTTATTCTGTAACCACAACATGTAGTCAAACATTATTTAAATTCATAATAACTTTTTTAATGGAAAATATTGCCTCCATACGAACATCAAAATGCCATACGTCCGAATTTTTCAAAAAATATTTCACTCTTTTCCGATCTTTAACTGGATTCAAAATCGTGGTCTCTTTTAGTAAAATTTTCAAACAATAAATAATTGATTCTTATCATTCAATGATAGGAAGAAAAATCACATGACTGAAGATAAAAGCAAAAGTTCATTGTATCATTCCTTTTTTATGGTAATTTATTTTTTAACCCATGAATTTTTAGATAACTGTTGATAAACGCACTTTTAAATAGAACTTTTGAGGCATTTTATGTTTACCTAAATATTTATAAGATACATTTAAGATGTGAAAAACTTTTCATATTTTTTGTTAAATAAACAAATATATTATTCATGCATATAATTTTTATTAGATTTTCTAATGCATTTTAAGTATATAACAAAATACAGTAATGAAATTTCAAGCAAGAGTAAGATTTTGCTGTTTTAAGAACAAAAAAAGTTAGTCTTTTTGATAAGATTTTTTTAATAACCACAAATTAGGGAGATTATTCTTGAAAATATTTGAGTACCTATGGAGCTTTGAATAAATTGTCCAAAAAGCATAAATTATTATTTTTTAAAATCTATAATCAAAAACAATAGAAAATGATGGGAAATAATGCTAAATTCCTGAATTAAAGTGTCCCTAATATGATTTTTGTAAATTATACCGGACTAAACATTTGAAAATGAATTGTTCATAGTCAACTTTAATCATATTCTATAAAATAAAATTTCATGTAATAAAAAGAAAACTGTACAGTATCATAAAACTACATCTATAGACAAAAATTCATAGGAAAAAATATGATTCATTCACCAACAGTTCAATTGGTTGTAGCTGTCTACATTCTCAGCTTTAAACATTATTATTATGATAGATGTTATATAATATATAATAACAAGAAATAAGAAACTTTTGATGTCTATCTTTAAATACTAGCATAATAAATTCTTAAAACATTTAATAATATACAAAATTTATAATCTATTTTATTGTAAGTATCTGGGAGACCGAACTTCACTCGTTATTTTTTTTTTGTGTGTGTGTGTGTGTAGAGGGGTGAAATTGTAAATAAAATCCTGTCTTATTTTATCCTATCTCTCTATTTAAAGTCATAAGCGAAATCTGATTGAATTACAAACGTGGAATGGAACATGAAAAACATGGAAGTCCGAAGCGCTGCCCACTACTCCATCTCTGTTCCCTTATGCATTTCATATATATAGCTACTTAGTTATTTAGTTATAAAAAAATCTATATGTAAAATTGCTTTTTGTCAGAAAAGACACCTAAAGATAAATCTAAAAAGCAAAACCTTATCTGAATATAAAATTTGATCTAAACCGTTAAAGCCGTTTCTGAAGCATACAAATAATTTATTGTACAATTACATACAAGAATTGCTCGTTTAAAGTTGTAAGATATGTTCAAGTTAAAATTAATGCTTTCAAACAGATGTATATATATATATAACTTCTGTATGTACAAAGCATAATTTTTAAAATTAGTTATTATATATTGTAGGTTTAACTTCTTAAATACTGAATGGAAAAGTAATAACCACATAATCATAATTGTTTTTCTTTATAAAGCCTTCCTTTAACAAATATGCCTCATGTTTCAGTATGCCGAGAAAATACGCCTTAAGTTTTCCCATAAGCCATCCAATCTAATTCAAAGAGATTACAAACTCGAGTTCTTTATGAAGTGCAGTACTAGTACCGATAAATAATGTGGCAGGGATTTAAAGATTAAAGTTCTGAGCAGACGATCCCCGAGACAGAGGGCGAGTCATGCGAGGGTGGAAAGTCCCAAATTACACTTATTTAAACGATGCTCTAATTACATTTTCGTTTGATCAATGCATTGTCTTCATTAAAGCGAGATAAAATGCTAGTCTGCACTCTGTTAAAGTAAAGTAAACTCTGAGATACTATTCTGCTTAGCATCATGAATCTCTTAAAAATTATTAAAATGAGTTTCCAAAGTCGTGGACAGCGAAATTCGAATATTTATGTGTCTAGTTTTGAAATCAAACCTGATATGATTATTTAAATGATATACTGTGGACATATTTTTAATAGATAATTCTCTAATAAGATAATGGACGTTTTAATATTTAATATAACAGATAATTTAATAGAAGAATCTGTGTCAGAACCCAATGCAAAGCATTTTATTATGTCTCCTCTAGCTTAAAAACATAAAATGTAAATTCTTCACTTTAATAAAATAAAGTGAATGTCATATTCTAGGCTTAGATCAAAAATAAATATTTCTTGCATGAAATAACAAATGAATATTTTCTAATATGAAAATATACACAACAAAAGCATTTTTTGAATGAATAACAAACGAATATTTTTCACATTTGAACTTACACACCACAATTTTTTTTGAATGAATAATTAATGAATATTTTTCAAATTTGAACACATACATCAGAAATTGTTATCAAAATTAATATAAAGAAAATTTATTAAAATTAAATAAATTCTTTTAAATTAAAATTTTTTATTCGAAAAAAATTTAAAATTGAGTTAAGTGCTATTATGATTGCAATTTATGACAAAATTACAATCGCCATTTGTTCCAAAAATCGAGTCAACGAGTATTAAAAAAATTCCTCATAATTATATATTTTGTCATATTTTTGAATTAAAAAACATTTTTAATATCTTTATTATTCAGAATCAAAATCGAAACGATAATTACAGACGATGTGTCAGAATGGGCAATGAGCAGCTCCTTATATATATTTTTATATTTTACAGGTGTGAAATTTTACCTTATCACTATATTTTTTTTATTCATTATCTTTGTAGTTTCTTGCTAATTTGAAAATAATTACCTTTACAGCAGTTATTTAATTCGATTTAAAAAACCTTATATAGTAAATATGAACTTTTTAAATGCATAAACAAACTTTTCTTACGCGAAATTCAAACTTCTAAAAAACCATGGCACTGCGATTAGTTCATTTCTTTCCCGGACATTTTTTAATTATAAAAGGAATTAAAAGGTTAAAAAAAAGATTTCATCCAGAAAAACGAAGACAACACTTTTCTTCCGTGTGTTTATTGAAAACGAAGCTCAATCTGGTCAAAAGTTTCTATTGCCTCCTCATTGTTTGTTTTCAGCAACGACGAATTCCGCGACCCAAAGCCTTCATTATGTGAGAAAAGTTTACCAACGGGTTCCTCTCTAAATTAATCGTAATGTACCATTTCAACCTTCCCTGGTTTCTATAAACAAGCAACAAACGGTACATCGGGAGAGGAAAAAAAAAATACTTCTTGGGGGAGGAAGAAATACATGCCATTCTTCTAACGGCTTGGAAATCGGAAGTTAATGGTTTCTTACCAGAAGTCTGGCAGAAGAAATCGTGTCGGCGTATAAATTAAAGGGATCATGCCTCAAGCCTGCCGACGAGACAAAGCACACTGATTAGTTTCTATTGTTGTTGGGTTTGTGGAGACAATTCCTCCTTTCTTTGAAACATGGTAATCTTCGGGTCGTTTGGGGGCCATCCTTGAGAATCAATCTCACACGGGATGAGGTCGCTTACTGATTTATTCGGCAGGGATGTCGCAAGGGGTTCAGCAAAGGAAAATCCATTTTTTTAAATTTTACTTATGGTATAGTTGCTTACTTAAATAATATGATTATCATTTATTGTTTTACTTGAAATATAGTTATCTAAGCTAATTTTTTTCGTATTATCATTGAGTTTAAGTAACAATATATTATATTTCTGTTCCTTATGACATGTAGAGGTGGCATAGGTTTGGGACAAAAATGTGAGTTTCATAAAAAAATAAACTGCACCAAACATAAACATCGAGAAGTAAAATAAATGTGATTAATTGGACTCATAAAATTGAATAGATTTTTACAAAAACGCTTGTAAACATTTAATTGTATTGGGTTGTTCGGAAAGTCATTTCGTATTTTTTTGTCAAAATGAAAAGAAATTTTCGTTTAATGAATAAATTATTTATTAAATTATAAAATTCCCATTCTGGTCTAATACCTTTTGCCATATTTTTGGTAGTAACATGATTACACGCTCATAAAAGTTTTGGTCTTTGCTGTAAAAAAAACTGATCGAGGTGGGTTTTGGCCTCCTCATTTGAAGGAAAAATTTTGCAAATCAGTTCTGGTACTGATGTACTGTTAACACATCTTCTCCACACATATTGGCTAATTTATTTCTGGCTTGAACAGCATTTTTACCTTTTATAGCAAAAAAGAAAAAAATGACGAAAATGCTGTTTATTGCTCTCCATATTTAAAAGGGCACCATCCAAAAACTACAGCGAAGAATCAGCTGCACTTTTTCACACTCAAGCCTTGCTATATCAGCTCTTAAAACATAAAATGATTTTGCGGTTTAAGTATGAAATTGGGTGCGAAAAATGCAATTAAATCCTTTGTCAGGAAAAAACGAAATTACTTTCCGAACAACCTAATAAAAGAAGATTAACCAATCAAAAAAGTGAAAAAAAATCAATTATTAAAATGTGGTATTACACATTTGTCGTATCATAAATCCTATTAAATTATATAACCCTTTAAACTCACCAAAAAAGCAAGAAAATTTAAAGCACAAATTTGGAAAATTAGGTTATAGATCAAACTTTGACCATATTATTATTAAGCAAAATTCGCAAATTAGCCCTAGTGTTGCTTTAATACGGGATGTTAGTATAACTAAACTATATGAAGTAAGATAATACAATGAAAAGTAGTTGAATATATTTGTATAATATAAATTCTAATTTATAGCATTTTAATTTCTATTAGGAGTATGCATAAAGTCGGAATAGAGGTATACGTAAAATATTTAATGAAATTATGACTATATAAACGCTGTTTTAATGGTTTCCATTTTCATTGCTGTTTATATGTTTATGCTCCCTAATATATTGTTTCATATCTCAAAGAAAGATAGATTTCATTTCTATGTCTTCTTATATATTTGTAATATTCTATATTAAAATAATTTGAAATGTTTCTTCATCCGAATATTTGAAAAACTTTCTCATATATTTCAATTGTTTGAAGTCGGAAAATATTTGGTTGGAAAAATTTATTCAAACACTGACATTTATTACCCGTGCATAAACATATTCTGTCTTTCTTTAACTGAGAGGAAAATTATCAGATAAATAAACAATGTATTGTTTCGTAAAAAAATGGAAAAGAAAATAAATCACAAAAATGTTTGTACATTTCGAGAAATAAACTGTCAGACATCACAAATGGAAACGAACAACTTCACAAAATGTAACAAATATTATTATAAAAGGAGTTTTCACCAATTGAATTTGATAGAACAATTTTGTTTTTAAAAACCTTTAAAGCATATTTGCAAATCGAGTAAAAAACTGTATATAAAGCAGAACGCTCGGAAATGATTAAAAAATTCAAATGTTCTCTTTTATTTCTATATATTTCTTCCAATAAAAGCCACATTAGCATTTTTACATTGAAATATTCGAATATTTAAAAGGTTTTCTGAATTCGTCAATTTAAACGAAGTTCACAAGAATTCAGTTTTGGGACAATATCTGATATAGTTTAAATACCAAAAGAAAATTTTCATGTTTCGTTTTATTTTATTTACAGTTAATTTAAGAAACTTATATTGTCTTGGATTGAATTTAAATTTTTGATCAACATTTTGAAAATAACTGGTTTTAAAACTGATTGAGATACATAACTAAGTTTCTACTTCTTAATAATTATTTAAAATATCACAGCAAATGCCTATAACAAAACAGACCTGCAGTTTCACTTTTAATGAAAATATATACGAAAATCAATGTAAATTAATAGCACCGCACTATTTACTATTTATTTGAATAATAATTCTTAACATTTAATTCTTTGAACTCGAATATCTCCCCTCCAACACCATTAAAGAAAGCGCATCATTTTGACATTTTCTTTATTTATATTTTAATTTTGAAAATACCCATAAAGTTGTAGGATCGAGATAGATTGTTTATCGGAGATATACAATTTTAAATAATAATACATATTTTTTTCGGAGGAATTAACAAGAATATGTATTAGAAGAATAATTATGCATCGAATTACTTTTTTGAGTTCAAAGGGATAATTTGAACAAAATTTATTAAATTTGATTTTTTTAAAATCTTTAATCTAAAAATAAAAAAATAATGAAATCTTTAAAATTATTCTAAATCCGAGAAGAACAAATGCATTAAACCTTCTTTTAAAAAAAAACCTTTTTTTTATCTTTAATTTTTATTACCACTTCCTGCCAATTCATACAAAAGTGAAAAGCATATACACAATAAGAGAAAACAATGATTTAATACATGTGTGAGAAAAATACATGACTTAGACTCGGATTATACAATTTTGTTACGCTTTACTGCCCATAAGCAGAGACATCTGGTAAAGCAGCGTTGAGTTGCACACTCCCTGCCTCATTTGAATCATTTACGAGATGTTTCTATTACACGAAGATCAGATTAACTAGCAATTTTCAGTGCTTAGGGATATTGAATAATTGTTCATAAACAAGTGGAGTACAGTCATTTTTGCGTACAGAAACAGACGAGTATAATTTATGGGACAACCCTGATTAAATAGAAACGAGTTTTTTCCCTTCCTTCATTTATAGCATTACTGCCTTTTTAACGATCCATGCTCATGCTAAGAGTGGGGCCGTTTAATTTCTTTCTTTTCTCCCTAGGCAAAGATTGAGTAATGATGGCTGCTGACGATTTAGTTGCGATATGTATCTTGTGATTAATTTAATGTGTTTGTTGGAGCCCCCGTTTAAATGTGTTTTCAGTATCATAAAAATAACTTCGGCTATAAATGTAAAACATGCTTCACAAATTGTTTGATAATGCAGTAGTTGTATTACATCAATGAAAATTAATTGTTTCTTCTTATCTTTTTTTATGACCGGAGACAGCCAGTTAATTTAAACAGTTTCTGAAACGTTATGCTATAATTCAAAATCGGTTCAACTGAAAGAAAAATTCTATAGAATTAGTCGTTCTATGTCAAGAAAAATATCCGCAGTTTATGAAATTTTAATCAGATATTTTGGCTTGGATAGTAAAAAATTATGTCTCATTAATTTAAAACTGTTACTTCAAAAATTTAGTAATCATTAGAATTTATTAAAATTTTTGGTTTACTAACTTTTTACTTCTTTTTATTCGATCCGAAACGATATTTTCTTCGGGTGAGTAAGATATGTTAAATGTGAAAAAAGATTGTATAAACACTAAATATTTTCCAAAATAATATTCATATTATTAATTCTCATACATTTTTATTTTTACTCAAATGTGTATGCTCATTTATTAATACTCAAATGCTTTTTATTAATTAATGTTTTAACTAAATTTACTAAAATAATGTTTTAATAAATTTACTAATTGGCAGAATTAACATTTTTGGCGTATCTAAATAAGTATATCTGGCAGTAACCAGTGAAATGTGCAGTTAATAATAAAGATTTAATTTCTGATTGAGGATGCTTTATATTTAAACCTAGAATACATGACTTTATTTTATTTTTTACCGAAAAAAAACATATGTATTTAAATAGCTACATGTAAAGAAAATTATTTAAAATATTAATTTATTTTCCTGGTGAAATTTCAATAAAATAGTTGAGATGTGGCTGTAGGCTACATTATGTATTAAACGATATCCCAATGATACAAATTGTTTGATAAATAATTTATGGGACATTATAAGGATTCTGCAATAAAACCAAAATTCTTTTTTACCAAGACATTTTTCGCAATGCAAAAAAATACTTTGAGAACATTTTCAATGCCAAAATTATTCGTACAGCCATCTTGGTATTTTCCCAAGTTTCCAATTTAAATTTAATTCTCGTACCGTAATGGCAGTTTATCAACCGTTTCTACAAATCTTTATCAAAACGAATTTTAAAAAAGGATTTCCAAATATTTATTGTTGCCTTTGGAACGGCCATGTGAAGTTTGTAAATTGAAATAAAAGTGTATAGTTAAACGGTGCAACAATGCATAGTAGGGTTATTACCTACAAAGTTACAGGAGTTATATGTGCAGTTTTATTCGAAAACTGAAATATGGTTGCCATAGTTGTATCATGGCAACTCTTCCAAAGTTGCTTAAAAATAGTAAAATTGCTTATAATATGAAAAACGTAATGATGCGTAAAAAGATGCCTCCCCGTTTGTGTTCAAAAGGAAAAATTTAAATTTAATCGATATGTCATTAAGTATATAAGAGCATTTTCAGGAAGAAAAACAAATTGTTTGTAATTTTGAAGTTATAAATTCGATCTAGAGCCAGTTACTTATAGTCTAATACATAATATTTAAGAGAAAATGCAAAAAGGTTTTTTCCATAATATATTGTGATGAAATTTTTGCTAAGAATTTTTAAAAATGCATTAAATCATGCATGAGCTTTAAATATATATATATATTATATATATATATATATATATATATATATCATTTCCCTTATTCTTTTCTTTCCATTCCCGTTCCATTTACATTATCACTTCACTTCTATTAAAAACAAAACACTTATTTCTGATTTGTTTTCAACAAGGCATTTAAAAATATCATGCAGAATCCATTTAGCCATCAAAAAGAACTGATTTGAAAAATGGAGTAATATAAAAAAATAAGTCCTAAAAATAACAATAAAAGGTTTTTTGAAGACCAGTATTGAAAAGACTTACTTTGTGAGAACTTGACATTCAAAAAAGTCTACGATTCACTTCATAAAAAAGAAAAGGCAGACTCAAAACCTTTACTAAAAATGCATAATATTCTTTAGAAGTTGTTTATTACAAAAGAAATTCGCAGCATGATGAATTCCTAAACTTTTTTTTCTTTATTTTCCAAAAAAACAAAAATAAATAAATAAGTAAATCATCTAACGTTTCTCCTTCCTCCAGGTTTCATCAAGTAAACGTTCACTACAAAATAATATATAGCTGCTATTATCTGAAAGTCACGGAAACAGAACTTGCATCTAGATTTGTGATGGTGAAGAATATACCGTACCAATTAACGAATCCTGGCACGATTCAGTTATGCCACACAGAAAAATGCAAAAATACCTCAGTGCCACTTTATCAGAGCAAAAGATATGTATCTTCAAGGTTTTATTATTATTATTATTATTTTACTCCTAAGAACTTATCTTTTCCCACAAAAACGATAATAATAAAGTTAAAAGGATATGAAAGGAAAAAAAAGAGAGGGAGAGAGACAAAATTTGAAACTCTGCCTCGTTGAAAGATGTAAACCTAAGACACCCTGTCCAGACTGGGTGAGACTGCATCTCTTATTATTATTTTCTTTCACGATGTTTACAAAAGGATGTTGTTTTGTAATATTGAACCATTCATTACAAACGGATCTATCTCGCTAGACATGAGACTAGACACTTTATTTTCCAGACTTGGAGTCGCATTCCCTGACGGATCTTTGTCTGAAATGGGCATCAAATACGTACATCGAACGTTTTTAACTGAGATTGAAGGGTATTATGAAAAACGACCCCTCAAGACTCGTCATTAGAGCGCATTGGGTAGTCAAAACAAAAATTATCCGTTTTTCATTTGGCCGTTTTAATGCTCTTTCTTATTGCTGCTTTACATACAAAGCTACAATCATAAGTAAGAACCTGGCAGAAACTGTTATCCTTTTTTGGAACGCATAATATCAAACGGCGTATATTATATGAAAAAAGAATATTTATACCGGTTCATGAAAAATGTATATAACATTAAGTTATATCGCATTATTTATTTTTTCAGAAGCAGAACGAAGACTTTGAAATTTTTAAATATTTATCTTGATTACTTTCTATATTATGTTTCTTCATAAAGGCACAAATATAAGAAATATCACAAAACTCATTTGAATGCATTATCATCATAAATGAATGATTTCCGATCCAAACTAGATTTTTTTATTAATCTTCATTTTGAAATTTTAAGCAGTTAAAATTTTCAATAACGTTCAAAATAACCCCACTTTAAAAATATTTGTCATCAAACTGTAGGTTATATGGAAAGAGATTTATATTTTCTAATTTCTATCTAACTTTGCTTTAATGTTTTATTTATATTCAGTTTTGTCTTTTTTATGACTTAGATTTAAAAAATTCATGAGAAACAGTTGCTTTTAAAAACAAACTCTGTTTTCTTAAATCCGATAACCTAAATTGAAGAGTTTTTTCTCAGTGACAATGCTTTAACAACCATAAGCAACTATGCTTAGGTCCTCAGCAGTTTCTGCATAATAGCGCAACTGCTTTTTATCAGAATTCCGACTATTAAAATTTTTCAGATAGAGAAATATGAATATAAAACTTGAAATTTGTTTGAAATCGTGATCCTCATCTTATTTGTCAACAAACAAATATTAAAAGGAAATTTAGCTGGGAACTAATAATTTATTGCGAAATAAAATGTATTGAACAGGGACAATAAAAATAATGCATCAGAGATAAATTACTCATTTTTAAAATTTAAAAATGTCTAAAGAATTAGTATTTGTCCATATTTTTGTTTCAAAGTTAGAAAAATTTAAATGAAATTACTTTAAGACATATTTGGCATTACAGTTGATTCGTATTGATGCAAGCATTTTCTCAACTCGTATACATACTCATAGTTAGGTTAATAATTGCTTTTGATAAAAGTGAGATATTTTTTTAAAAAATTATTTTAAATCTAAGATTTTTGCAGATAAACAATAACCATGCATTTTGGAAAAAATAATTGCATAATACTTATTTTTTTTAATATGAAATACTATTTTACCGTTTTTGTACTTTAGTATGATGCTATATTGAAATTTATTCAATGGTTTATAAATCTAATAGTTAAATAAATTATAAAGACTGAAATTCAAATTTTCCAAGTTAAATCCTTATACTAGTTTTTTAATCTGTAAATTTTATTAAATAAATAAAATTATTCTCCTGGCCAAGTCACTAATAAATTATTCGAAAAAATGAATTACTATATTTTTAAAATAATCTCATATTAAAAAAGAATTGCAAATGAAGACTGAAAAGTTAGTGTCAGAAAATATACACTCATACACGCACACACACACGCACACACACACACACACACACACACACAAAATAAAAAGGCACATTGCAAACGAATCCGTAACATCTTCATATCACGCGGCATTCCTTTTAAAGTTTAAATGATAAGAGAAAAAAAAGCTGCATATAGTAACCGAAATACATACAATTGTTTTCAATAGCCGGATATTTAAATAGCACTTTTAGTAGACAATATCATTAGTATGTAAATACATTAACTAATCTGATCCGGAAATATAAAAATCTTCCGTTACTCAATTTGAATTTTTTATAGCCATAAGTAACAGAATCTGTTTCCTGTGGGCAATCTTTTATTGAGTCAATAACAACTTATATAATCCTTGGCGGTAAGTGAAAAAAAAAATTGGCGAAGAAACCTTGATTATCATACACTGTTTCAATCCAAAGTAAAGACTAGGACTCTGAGAGGAAAAAAATCATCCGCTAAAATTATTAGTGGAATGAGTCCACAAAACACAAAATAAGAAGCTTCCATTGTTCTACAAAGCACCTGGCAGTTAAGAATGAATGAATAATAACTGTTAATAGCTACAAATAAAACGTTCTTTCCTATGGCGTGTGTGGCTATTTTTCTGAAGAGGCACATAAGATTTTTATGTGACCTAAAGGGGCTATATTTGAGATAGTTTGTGAATAGCCTGCGAAAAGTCCTAATTGGAGTTTGATTCGAATAAATGGCAAATAGAATTGTTAAATATATTATTATGATTATAAGGAAAATTATGACCTGATTTTCTCCCCTAGGTTGAAACTAAAATATTAATTCATTAAGGTTAAATTAAATCCTTCAGCAAAAATATTATTCTTCCTAGTAGTAATTGAAGAAGGAAAGCAATATCTAAGTGAAATATCAAGAATGATTTCTCCAAAATTTGTTAAAAACCCTACGTAGGGAAATAAGTACATATATCGAAAACTAAATTAATAAATGGAAATTTGATTAACACTTAATAATATGACATTTAGACTTGAACTTGGGTGAAGTGATATATTTTTATAAAATCGTTGAATTTAAAAATCTATAGTGCTTTTTTATTAATCAAATTTTGATGAAAATTGGAAGGACGTGTGACTAATGTTTATAAATTAATGATTTCTGACTTAAAAAAATATGCTGACGAAATTTTAGAGATCCCAAAACCCATCCAATTAGAGGTAATGGATTTTGATTTAAAACTCCATCATTAAATAATGAACAAAAACAACTTATTGTATTGTATGTTGTAACATTTTATAGTCTAAGATTTTAATTCTAAATAATATATATGTGTGTAAGTGTATGTTTGCGCTTGCGTATGTGTGTGTGTAAGTGTGGGTTATTTTATTTTAGTTGATATTTCCATCAAAGAATGCTCGACGTATCTATGAAAATTATAAACAAATAGTTAAATATTACTGAAGTAAGTGCATTTCCTCTTAATTATCTACACAATGGGTACAATAATCTTTTATATTTCTTAAGAACTGCTCCTTTTAATTTATATGCTTTTAAACATTATTTAGCATGATGTATCTTCATTACAGGATTTTCACTCTTAAACACTTTATATCCCGAAATTTTCAAAAGATTGCTGGTTACGGTATGCCAATATGCAATATGAGTTTTTGAGCTCGATAGCTCTAAACCTCCAAATTTAATCACATTTAAAGAAAAATAAATAAGTAGTTTCGTTTGATTATAAATGGAGTTTACAATCTAAATGAGACCATATTTATACCAAAGAATGAAGATAATTTTGTATAGCAGTGAAAATATAAAAGGAGAAAAAAGGAGCCCTTAACATTTACAACAAAATCATAAACAACAAATAAAATTTTATTCTCCATTTGTTAATGTATGTTTGACTACTATTTAGAACAAAATTCCACAAAAGTGATGATATTACGCACTTTCAAGTGGAACTGCAAAGCCTACATCGCAATGCCTACACTTCCCCTCATTAAGGCTCTGATCTCTCCATATGACCACTAGAAACGCAACCAATCGTCATGCGCCCTCATAGTTAGCACGAGAAGCACGGGAAGTGTACACCCTAGCCTTTGTCGTGATTCATTCGGCGGCGGAAAACAATACAATGCTTCAAATTTATGACATACTTGGTTGGGGCAGGCGTTTTGTAAAACATCCGGTACTTTTTATACTTAAATATCTACAGTGAGGGGAAATTAAATACGCGAGTCGGCTTCCCAGTATTATATTATTATCTTATAATCTCGGGAACACTACATTAAGAGTGCATAAATGCCGAAGTAAAAGAAACGTTATTAAGGAATCAAGTCTGCTCTTTTGTACACAGAAGCTCAATGCGGCATTTGTCAACAGTTCCCCAATTTGTTACATTTGGCATAGGTTTTTAGCCACCAAAAAACAATGAGATCCGTTCTTTAAGAGAATGAAGTGATTTCTAAAGGACGCGAAAATAAACTTTCTGTCGAGAAATTGATTAAAAGTTCAATGAAGGGGGAAAAAACTTGCAAGATCGTTGATTTTATGTGGATCAGGAAAAAGCATTGCAATTAAATGCTGCAAAATAATATAAATAAACATGAAATATATTTTCAGTAATAAAATCATGTATTTTCTTTTAATTTTTAAGGAAAAAATATGAAATAATAAATTTTCCAAGAAATGAAAAAGATTATCAAAAGTCATAAAAAGGGCTAGGAGATTTCCTTCTTTTCTAGTTTAGTTTCATTTAGGGCTATTTTAAGCGATTTGGAAGATAAAATATTTTGGTTTTCGTACTTTGACTGCTCAAAAATCATTTCATCTTCCTATATCCTGAACCCAGTCTAGATATTATCACATTTGAAAATAAAATTTATTTTATAACTTGGATTTTATTTTATTTTTATGATTTAATAAATAATATTATTCCTGAATGCGCCTGTTTTAATCTTGACTTATCATTATACTATGAAAAAATATCAATAAAATTAATTTTTGAATTAATGAAAAATTTTTGGAAAATATAATAAAACTAATACACATTTATTGAATCAAGGCAGAATTGTAGGACAGGTTTGTTACAGAATGAGCACATCAAATAAAAATAATAAACGTATTTATGAGAAAAGAAGGCGGAAAAATCCCATTTCAGATAATTTTGGAAATTAATGTGTTTTCAGCATTGTTTTATTGAAGAAAATGCAAGCTGAGAACAATTGTGCTTTAAAAATGCGATCAGTTTTAATCTAAAAAAACCAAGGTTTATTTTTTTTTAATAAATGATTTTTGCAATATGAAAATTTATTCTTAAAATAGTATATAATATTGAGAAATTGTTTTAAAAAATGGAATTTAAAAAAGTTATTTTTTGAAATACATAAAAAAATCTCAATATGTCAAAAAAATACTAAAAGATTCATAAAAATTCATAGGAAAGAACTGAAAGTTACAAATGACAAGGTTAAAAAAAATGAAGGATAAAGAAAGGCAAACTGTTTTAGTAGACAAATACGGAAAAATTTTAAAACTTTTCACA